>QANX01006844.1:0-80569 GCA_003254975.1 Ochetophila trinervis
ACCATAATCTACCATTGATTTTTAATTGTTGTAGAGCTTACAAAACAATAAATATGTTATAGAGACCACTATGAAACCAACAATTTTAACTCTCTGTTCTTTCTCATTAGGTTAAATTAAAAAATGTATCAAATCCCATTATTTGAAACATCGAAGCTCAGTAAGTGAATCCATTTGATTATGCACAGTCCACATAATTATTCTAACAATCTCCCACTTGGACGGCATAATCACCAACTATAAATTAATACTCACCTACTTTAGAATCTCACACACAAATGATCATTTCAGTTAAGCATATAACATACCGACATGGTACAACAATACACATAACCTAGATCCCAAAGATTCAATATAAGTAATAACCATCATTATTTCATCTATACATATTGTGTATCAAAAGGATACAACAATTATACAGTCTAGGTGTCAGAGAATTCCAACGGCACTAGTGGATCAAACAAATACATTTACAGAGATTGAACATCTCAAATGGTTCCATTTTAAGGAGCCAACATATCATATGTGTGCACATATTCATATATAATAACGATCCACTTCCATGCATGTATTGCTCAACAAGACAATACTATGTAACCAACAAAAAGTTCAACAATGCAGATTATAATACTCCCACTAACTCAATGCAGTCTCAACTGCTCAACACTCTCATCTATGATACATGTAGGCAAGCTTTTGGTTAGTGAATCTGCCAATATGTTAAAAATCACATGTGTACATTAAATATGAGGTCTTTACCACTTTCTCCTTCACTTTATATATATAATTTCACATCGATGTATTTGACTGTAAATGTACTCTAATATTATTGGAGAAAGTTACTGCTGCCGAATTATCACAGTACATTTTAATCTTACAGCAGAGTTAACAACTCTTAGAGCATACACAAAATTTCGTTGTCAAATCGTCTCAATGGTTGCCTCAAAACACGCAATATTTACTATGCATCTACAACTAAGGATGCTATAACAATCTGCTTGGAAACTTTCCAAGACATATCTCTTCATGTCATTATACAATCATACCCAGTAGTGAAACTCATATCATCCACGCAGCCAATATAATCAACATCACAATTATCAACCATATCAAGTGAGTTGGTACGCTGATTTGTCAACATATAATATTTTAAACATGAAGATATCTCAAACCTTCTTGACTACTTACTTACGCAAAAACAGAGATTACTCAAACATTTGTCTTGCACACTTACAACATAAAAAATTTTCAATTGTGTGCACACTTGAGTACAACAAACTCATAATAATAACAACTTATGCAATATTTGAGAACATTTTCATTTAACATCTTCTCACTTCTATCTTTAGGAAAATAATCTTTAGAAAATTTGTCATTTTTCACCACCGAAACTTTACCAGGAGAATAATTAACCATATCTTAATGAATCTTTATATCCAAAAAACATATAATGCTTTACCAAGAATCTCCATATCCAAACATATTGACTAAATAACATTCAATATTTCTCCATAAATAGGTCATAACTATTGGACATAAAAAATATGTTACCAAACACACTGAAACATAAACATAAAACTGCTCCCATTGATCCATGTCAAAATTATTGGATGCAGCTAGTATGTTATCACATACAAACCATAAATATGAGGTCACTCCCACTGAACCTCTATAACATTCTTCAATAAATAATTATGGCTTCGTCTTCAAATATAGATATACAAATGTATCAAGGCTTGCTTAATCCATAAATTGACTTATTGATCATGCATATAAAATATTTATTCATTACCTTTCGGAAGCTAACTTGTTATTCCATTCAAATGTCTTTACATAGATATCTATTTAAACACCACAATTATGACATTCATCAAATGCAACTTCTCTTTTTGGCTAAACTTTTAGCCATAAATCTCAGTGTTAAACTTTTTCATTTAACCACTGGAATAAGTTTAGTATGAAAGGTTCATATTCAACCAACAAGTTTGCATTATAGTGACAATTTTACCACATTATGTATCATAAATGTCACATTATCAATCATCACATCTAATTCAAAAATTAGATTGCAAAATACATATGGATTCCCAATAATTATTGAATTTAATTAATCACTTATATCAAAATTCATATTTTTCAAACCACATAATCATCATATATAAAATATATGTGAATCGTTTCTGACCCTTTTAAAATCACATCATTACCAAATACATATTCTGAATATCACGTTCTTCATCGATAGGTTCATCTTTAATGAACGAACATACTTTCATTTCTAAAGCTCAATCTCTATTGGTCATTGACCAAGATCAGTGCCAACATCATCTTCAAATAAATCAAACTTTGTTTAACTCAACAATACTGGTGGGTATGAGATTATAAATAATATATATAACATTTAGACCCAATAAATGTCCACCAATGGTCTTAAGATTCAATATCTTGATCAGAAAATTATAGGTTTTACCAAACATTCACTGCCTTATATTCGAAAATAAACTAGGCTTCACATCTTATTTCAGTTTATATGTTGAAGTCCTCAAAACTCACCCACAAAAAAATTCAAGTAAATATTCCAGCATACATTGCACTATATCCAAAAGTATGTGATTTCTCACATGTAGCATTATATACTATGTGTTATTACTATATTCCTCCAAATACCTTTCAAATGGCCCAAAGTTCCTGACAATCTCATCAAACATTACATAGTAACCAACATCTCTGTCAGACTAAATAACTTTTATCTTCTCTTATTCATTTGAAGTTCTAATTTGTCATCTCAAAATGGATGGAGCGAAAATTCCACAATTATTTGTGTAAATTCAAAACAAAATATCTCCACATACTAAATTTCTCTTTCCAACTTTAGCAGTAGTTTACATCTCATAAAGTCAACATCATGTAGAAAAATATACTAAATACCAACTAGTAATGTACCATTTATTACTAATCCTTCAATCTATTTTCCCAAAAACAATGAGTAAGATATTTACTTCGCAGTAGAGAAGAATTATCCTCAATCATCACATATTTGAGAGTAATAATAATAGCAACCATAACATCGTACAATTCAAGTGTATACAAAATACCACATGAAGATGCTTATCCAATTAAAATAGTTCCTTAATCCAAAAAATACCACTTTCATACCATAATGAAAAACTATAATCATTTATCTTCAAAATGAAATAGAAGTCAACTAACCTCACAGTATATAAAAACTTCATCAAACTTCCATAAATATCAATATTCACTCAAGGTTGGTTGGTCTCTTCAAGCTTGTTGATTTCTTCATCAAAGCATCCTGCTTTTCCCCCTATTACCAATATCATGATCTTTTGTTCCAAAAGTCATTCAATTTGTTGAGTATTGTAACTTCATTCGACTCCGAGTCAAAATATCCTCACATTACCAACTTTATTACACATGGAAGAGAACATCAATTTGACAACAATGCTTACCATTTATGTAGACTTGGCAAACCATATACCAATTTTCATAAAAACTTATAGGCATTGACAACTTCAAAGACTCTTTAAAACAGATTCATTCATATAATGCCTCCAATATCATCAATAATAGTTGTTTAAACAATCTTAATCTTCACACAACTTTCTAGTCTTGTAGTGGTTTAAATTATAGACTTCTTCGGTGGAATTATTACCAAAGCTTAATCTAGCTTTAGCTCAAATCAAATTCAGCAGAGTCTTATACATCACAACAAACCTCATTAAACAATCATGACAAATATAGGTAGAGTATTTCTAAAATGCTCACAGCTGCAGAAATGACAAATATCAACAACATGNTATATATATATATATATTTAAACAAAATAAATCGCTAGGGCTCTCTGAGCATAAAGAAACACATACACGGGTAAGAACTATTAATTAAACATCACAACTAAATGCATTGAACCAGTTACCGACAGGGTAAACAAGAACCTGCAGTTCATGATATTTAACTAACTTCCTTCACCAATCTAAACATCTTACCAAGTAATTAAGACACTAATAGGATGACTTAAGTACCTGCATGGACCTCAGTATCAATTCATTATGGGAGAAAATACATTGACAATTTTACGATATAGGCAAACTAAGTCTCATGCCAGACAAGTGCTTAAACATCATAGACCACTATATCAGATATATATAAACATTACTACATTGACAATTTCATGATATAGACAAGCTAACTCTCACGACAGATAAGTACTTAACATCTTATACCACTATGTCTTTTTTTCTTTTTCTTTTTTATAATTAAAAAAATAGTTTAACAATTTTGCGATATGGACAAAACAAATTGCATAAAATAAATATTAAATCTCAAGACAATTTCATAGTTTAGACATATCAAATCTTACTACTGGTAAGAATTTGATCATTCTTCACTACTATGTCAAAAATTTGACACAAAATCCAATCAAGGGCATGCAATTAAAATTACCTTTAAAAAAAATCAATTTTAATAAAATAAAAAAAAATTGAGAAAAAATAATTTTCCCACTAAAAAAAATTATAATATCGTATAAAATATATATTGACAATTTCATAGTTTGGACATGTCAAACTTTATGACTGATAAAAATTTAAACATTTCGCACTACTATGTCAAAATTTAAACATAAAATCATTTAAAAATGACAATATCATCAATAAAATAGTATAATAAAGTCATTTTAACAAATACATTAAAATGGAGAAAAATATTTTTGGCCATTTAAAACCATAATGTAAAATAAAAAAAATAAAAAAAAAATTTGAAAAATCGTACAAGTATAAGTTTAAAGATGAAAATGGATTGAAGTTGTACGAGTATAAATACTTGATTTGGAAGTTGAAATCTGGAAGAGTCCCACATCGGGAATGCAACAAGCATCTTTGAAAGTTCCTCACTTATAAATAGAAGCTTCACCAACCTTTGAAAAAGATCCTCGAATCGACACACTAATCAACATAGACTACTTAATTTATTCTCGTTAGAATTTACTTCGAGTAGTCAAGTGTTCTTAGTATGTTGGTAGTTGAAAATTTAATTTAAAGTCCTTTGATCTGAAAGACATTTTGTAACCTTTAATTATTCTGTTCTCGATAATTAAGTATGATTTAATTGTCGCACCACCTAATTTTATTTGGTGCAATATATATTCGAAATGGCACGCTCGCGTACTAAGAGACGACTAATTGTTGTATTTTACACCAACATATCTTTTGGCACGCTTGATGGGACTTAATTTTTCGACTGAAAAAATGGTGCAAACTCGTTCAAAGAATCAGGAACCCAACATCCACGGTGACATTAGCAGCCGAAACGTGTCAGATGAAGATAGAAATGAAAGGGAAACTGGTAAGGCTCCAAACACGACAGAGATGTCCACCAAGGATTCAATCCGTGAACTATCCCAAGAGCTGAGGGAGAATCACCAAAAGATGGAAACATTCTAGGAGACCAAGCAGCAAATGTTGCAAGGAATCATGGAACTCCTACACCAACAGACGTAGATGACCCAAGTTGCGTCGAATGGAGCAAGGCCGACTAACGGCCAAAAGGAACAACATGTGCAGGCCTTTCAGGCCGTAACCAATGACAACACGCCAAGGATTGAGGCACCGGCCTTTCAGGCCGATTCTAGTGAAAACGATGTAAGGGCTATGCTTGAGCTGCAAGTCCAATCTTACATTCTCCCACCGGCTAGGAACAATGTTCCTGCTGGGGGGCATGCTGACAACCTAGGCCAAAACGTGAGGGATGGTCGAGAAAAACAGATGACACAAGCTTTTCAGGTTGTACCCAACATACATGGAGGGAAAGTAGATGTCCAGACATATGGCAACCTGCAAGCTCGAAACCAGATTCATGGTGGGGGGTATGTAGAGCACTTTGGACAGAACTACATGAATGGACACTATGATGCTCACGCCTATCAAGCAAACTTCAACGCCCTGGTGCAAAGGAATGGACTAAACTGGATGACCACGACCAAGGCATGGATCAGAAGGTCTCCGAGACCATCATCCAAGAGATGATGGTCCCTGCATTCAGAAGGACTGGATGCCCATCTTATAGGAGGTCGTACCCCGATGTTATCGACCGGATTGAATTTCCTAAAGGATTCAAGTTTCCTGACTTCACCTTTTTTCTGCAGAAGAGAGACAGTCTACCGTGGAGCACATATGTCGCTTCACCATCCAGTGCTAAGAAGCAGCGGCCAATGAGTTTCTAAAGCTGTGATTGTTTGCTAATTCTTTGACAGGTCCAACTTTCACTTGGTACATCAATTTGCAGCCAAACTCAATCCATATATGGCAAGAATTGGAGCAGAAGTTCCACAAGCAGTTCTACAGGATTGAGCTAGAGATATCCATGGCTAACTTATCACATTTGCAAAAGATGGATGGAGAGTCGATACAATTATTTATAACTCGATTAAAAAAGGCGAGGATCAGATGTCACTTGGACATAGCAGAAAGGGAATTCATCAAATTAGCACAGGACAGATTGAGCTATAAACTCCAAAAGAAGTTTGAGGGGACAGAGTTCCATGACTTGTTTGAGTTGATCTCTCGTGCCATTCGGTTTGAAAGCATTTTAAAGGAAGAGTACCAGAAAAAGAACTCGTCCAGAGGGTCATACAACAAGGACTCAAATACTAAATTCATGTCGTGGAGGCTGACGAACAAGAATGTATTAAAGAAGCAGTTGAAATCAATGCGGCAAAAGTGGTGGTCACCCGTTCGTACATTTGTAAAGCTTTGTCTACACCGACAAAGAATTAGAGAGCTCTTCAACTAGTCATGGACATAAAGAAGAATCGGGTTGAATTGGAGAAGGTCTACAATTTTGACATCTCCAAAGCTGATTATATTTTTGACTATCTACTGGCCGACAAAGTAATTAAATTACATGACGACCATATCATGCCAATAGCTGAAGATAAGAAAAAGAAGCCATACTACAAATGGCATGGCATGTGGTTGCATCAGACTGTCAACTACATGGTCTTCAGGAATGCTATCCAGGCGATGATTGACAAGGGGCATGGAAGTTCTTTAATAAAGGAAAAGAAATAATACAAGTGGACAACAACCTTTTCCAATCGGCCAAAGCGAACATGATTTCATCCAGCATCTCAGATTTGACGAGACCCAGAATCAAAGTAGGCTTCAGACAGACATCAAGCAGACGAGCATGGAAGAGGGATGTAAACTTGTAGGGGAGTATTCGGCCAAAAAGACCGAATTACTCGTTAAGCTGCTTAGTACCCGATGCAAGTATGAGGCCAAAGAGGAAGAAAATAAGCATTCTACAATAAGCCATAACATGTCCAAGCCATTGATGGAAAGACAAAGCAAAAATCAATGTTTTAGAGCTTAAGTCCAAATATGCAGGCCAGACATGGAAAAAGGAATGGCTGACGCCAAGGGGATCAAGCAGAGCTAAGAATCCATGTCACTTTTACCAGGGACTGCCGAACAAGATTGGTTTGGTAGAAAATCGAGAAGCCGAAGACTTTCAAGCCACCTGTTATGGAGGTAGATCATTGGTATCGTACAGGATATAAGTCCTATCAGCCGCTTACCAAGACCAAGAAGAGGCGGATGCAGCGCCAACATACCAAAATTCAGACAATAATAGCAGTTCAATCGGAGAAGAAAAATGATGGTATCATGCCAAATGAATTGGAGTCTTGTCTCGACAACCTGGATGGAAGACGTGAGATCGATTTCTATCTAAGAAAGTTGGCATCTTATCTGGAGCTCCATAAAAGAAAAAATTTGTAAGGAGATGGATCATAAAGCAAAGTGCAAAAGTGCAGTCATGCTTGAAAGACGTGGACAATAATCCTTTGGATAAAGACATAGTTGTTTCTTCAACCGTCAAGCCATCAATGATCAAATTCGGAATCATGGATGAGGTGATGGTCAACACAGTCGTCGTCTTGCCTTTATCATTCCTTTACGGTCTTGCGTTCTCTTCTGTTCGTCCACATTGTTTAAAGATTAAAATTGATTGAAGTTGTACAAGTATAAAAACTTGATTTGGAAGTTGAAATCTGGAAGAGTCCCACATCGGAAATGCAACAAGCATCTTTGAAAGTTCCTCATTTATAAATAGAAGCTTCACCAACCTTTGAAAAAGATCCCTGAATCGACACACAAATCAACATAGACTACTTAGTTTATTTTCGTTAAAATTTACTTCGAGTAGTCAAGTGTTATTAGTGTGTTGGTAGTTGAAAATTTAATTTAAAAGTCATTTGATCTGAGAGACATTTTGTAACATTTAATTATTATGTTCTCGATAATTAAGTATGATTTAATTGTCGCACACTTAATTTTTTTTGGACTGTTATAGGTTCAAAATGGCACGCTCGCATATTAGGTGACAATTGATTGTTGTGTGTTACACCAATAACCCTTTATCGCATGATTTTAAAAAAGTGATATTGAAATTATTACAAACAAAAATGCTAATGCAAATTTTGACCACTCGATGATTTTCATCAAACGTTTGATGAAATTTTTTGCTAGCTAGTAGAATTACAACAAATTTTTGCTTGATCACTAATTCTTCCATGCATGCTTTACTATTCAATCTGGGGACATGTATGAAAGAATAATACTAGAATCGCCAATTTATTTATTAAATTTTTAAAAAAGTAATTCATATATATGATAAAATGTGATTTAGTTTAATTTTTTAACCATTAACATTTTACTATATGGCTGAAAATAAAACATAAGTAAATAAATTGACGACTCTAAAATTAATGTTGATGATGATCCTCAACAGCTCTTTCTGTAGTTGGAGGTGGATTTTCTGATCTTTTTGGAGTTGGAGGTGGATTTACCGAAGGTCGATTTACCGAAGGTTGATCTCCAAGTTTTCTTATCTTTAAATCTGCATTAAAATAATTTTATATTTATTTGAGAACTTTCATTCTATAGTATTGAAGAATACTCTAGCAGAACGGGCTATAAGATATCCATTTTATATACATGTATGAAATATACCATGTAAGACCCAAATACATATGAGATGGACCTTATTATATGCCTATTCCATTTAAATTTTTCTCTATAATATTAGATATTGTGCAAGTTTGACATTCAAAAATTAAATATAAATACATATATCTGACAAGAAATAAGAAAAATTGATGTACATATGGACAATATCACTATTCTACTAGAAATTGAATTGTGCAAACCCTATTTGTCCGAGCCCTATTCATGTGCAGCCCCTAAATTAAATATAAACACATATACTAAATTTAAAAAATGAAAAACTGTGAAACTAAAAAAATAGAACTTTTAAATATTTTTTTTAAAGATAACAAAGAGTTTATTTAACCATATACGCTAAAAAATATATATATTGAAAACACAAAAGTGTTCCTTTAAAAGAATTTTTTTTTTTTTTTTTGTGATTCTTTCTTATTCCTAATTAATTAATGTTCAGCTAATATTTGGTCACCACAAAGGGTTTTTGCTAAACTAATTAAAATCAAACTCATAGAACTACCTTCTCAATATATCAGAAGTTTATAAGCATAAATTTATACAGATCTTCATAAACCAAATGATGATTGAAACTATTCTTTTAAAATATAATTTTATAAAAACAATAAACAAACAAAAAAAGCTAAGGTAATAGGTTTTAATTAATTCATAGCCACACAAAAGCCTTAGTTTATCCCCTTTTTTTTTTTAATTATGTAATTTTTTTCCTTTCTAATTAATTAATGTTGAGCTATTTTCTGAATATATCAGATAATTAATCATATACATACAAATTGTACAAACCTGCATAAACCAAAGAATGATTGAAAGTACTGAAGATGAGGAAGATCAGCATCAGATAACGAAGATCATAAAAGATACCCATGGCTTCTCCGACCACAACAATCTTACATATGATTTCTCTCTTATGTTTGCCGGCCCATTATATATATATACACACATATATAAAGGCAAAAACATATATAAAAATATGGTTTTTTAGTGAAAAATAAGTCAAGTAAATAACTTTAATTAATCAAAAGCAAGTCAAGTGATCATCCAATTTCATAAAATAAAATAAAAAATAGAAAAAAGAAAGAAAGAAAGAAAGTTAGGCCATCTTAATTATGTGTTTTAAAATTAATTATGTAGTTGGTGTTTTAATGTCTTTGACTAGGTCATGCATGTATATGTCCATTTTCTACATTAATTGACTTTAGCTTAAAAATTGAAGTTTTTATTATTTTTTATTTGTTGTTTTCTAGTTTTATAGAACCGCATTCACATCTATTGAGTTGAGTTTAACTAATCCAGCTTTGAAACTTGAATCACAAAATATAATAATAGGTGCAACATATGTACAGTTGTTTTATTATGAAATTAATAAAATTAGAGAAATATGTTTCTAACCCATAACCTTGCCCTAAAGTGTGGGTGGAGCATTTCAAGCTCAACATTATAAGCATGTTTATTATACTGGATTAGATTGGTTTGTACTATATTATAATTTTTTAAAATTTTATCTAATTAAATTAATTATATATAAAATAATCAAATACAATTCAATATAATCTCATTCAACAAAACCGACTTTAATAGTTGTAAATACAACTTAAGATTTGAGAGGGTTGAAAGTGGTAACTTATCATTTTTATTTTTATTTTAAATAAGCTCAGGACTTTATAACGAAAAGAACAAAACTATTATCATATTATAAAATAAAAATTATTTGGTCATATATTTTGACTGAATCAAACGTAGTGGTCCAGCTCAACATGTATTGACTAACCTTATTTTTGTCATATATTCTTAATTTCTTTGAAATTGACAGGAAAGGCATAAACTCACCGTATTGGACCCGTTAGTACTTTTATATGCAATGGAAATGGACAAAGCTTTGAGGATAAATGAATAATAATGAATTAATTATAAGAAAAATTGAAAAAATCTGTGAACTGTTTTTAGAACAAATTAATTAGTAAATTAAATGGCTGGCATTTGATATTATTCAATCACGTCAAGTGTGAGGAAAATGAGGCTTGTGGGTCCAATTGAAAATTAAAATTAGATTCAGGTGATTTTTTCGCTATTAACGTACGAAAAAAAAAATTAGTTATATCGGCTCTCATCGTAAATTTTATCAGTTTAAAGAAACATCTAAATCAATTTATTTATTAAATATATTATGGATTTATAACTCTGATACAAATAATTTTTTTCTTTTAATTTAACAAAAAAAATTAAGATTATTTTCCATGGAGAAATACATGGGGATGGATCTAGATTCTAGACGCCTCTCATTTGTATGTAATCATGTGGACTTTACAAATGAATATGAAAAAAAAAAGATTCGGTGAAATCCCATCTAGATTTTTTATCTCCATGAGATATTATTGGGTTATTCGTGCGGATGTGCATGCCTGAGAATCATTGAAGAAATGCGCCATCAATTTTAAAATTATAGAATTTTGTTCATTTTAACTGTTTATTAATTTTTTAACCCAAAATGCCTTCGTTTATAATTTTTGTATACATGCATTCTAACAAACCGATCGATTATAATTTTATCTTTTCATTTTATTTTTATTTATATTTAACTCTTTCAAGCAATATAATTTTAACTAAAAACAGCAAAATATTCCTTTTAATATCAAATTTTGGTGTTTTTATCAATTTCTGCAAAACTCATTTTCTTCCTCGTTAGAATTAATCATACTAACATGCTAAAACTGAAAGATAGTCAAATAAACTAGCATATAATATATATATAAGGAGAATTTCATTTATACCTCCTGATCTATAGTATAATTTCAAATACAACTCCGTAGTTTCGTATAATGCATAAACACCTTTTATGGAGTTCTGACTTAACACCACTGTCATTGTCAGGTCAATGTCAGAGGGTAAAATGTCCAAAATACCCTTGCATTGATTAAAATAATAATAAATTTTGAAAATTTTAAAAAAAAATGATGCAGATGTGACAATTGACCGTTACTGTGTAACGGTCACAAATGTCCCTATATATACTGCACATAGCAGTTTTAAAGACACCCCCTGTGTTCTAAAAATTATTGATTATAAATTTTTTTTTATCCTACCTGCATAACCATAACTACAGACCACCACAAACCAGTTGACATTCAAATTTTTCAAAATCAAGTGTTTCAAAAACACCCCTTCACCTGCAAATTTTACTCCTACCAGCAGCTGCATATAGCAAGACATTTAGAAAATTCTTTGAGCTATCCTACCAGCATAACCATAACCACACAAACCACCACAGACCAGTTTTTGAGCTATCCTACCAGCATAACCATAACCACAGACCACCACAAACCAGTTGCCATTCATTTTTTTCAAAATCAAGTGTTTCAAAAACACCCATTCACCTGCAAATTTTACTCCTACCAACAGAGGCACATAGCAAGACATTTAGAAAATGCATTCATCAACTAGCAGCAGCAATATAAATGGCAGCATCATCAAGTTCAATAACCGAAGGTGTCAATGTGGAAGAAAATCTGGAATAAGGATTTCAGAGTCAACAAGAAACCCATCCAAGCTGTATTTTTTTTGTTTACAAGGAAAATGCAACTATTATAGCTTTTGGACTCCTGATAATGAAGAGTTTAGCATAGATGATGATGCAAGCAGTGGAAACATATCTCGACCATCCAATGAGGCAAGTGAAATGCAAAGTAAAAAGGAGATTAAAGCATTGGTAAAAAGGGTGCAAAAAATAGAGGCAATGCAAGGTTTAGTGAAGGTCATTATGTTTATGTTTGTTTTGCTCATTGTTGTAGTTGCATTTGCAATGAAAGTTATGTAACAAACTGAATAAAGTTATGGAATGAAGTGAAAACAAAATATATTGAAATAAACCTCATCACTGTCAGCCTTACAAGTAGATTTCTATAAATATAGGGGATGCAACCCCATTACTAACTCTAAAGGCCACCCTAAAGGCCATCACTAACTCTTTCTATGTTGTACCTTCAAAAAAAAGGAGGGTCACAGCTACAGCTTATATATACCCATCCTAGTCCTATATGACTCAAAAAAATGGCTTTCTACCTTTCCATTTACAGCCTTCCAAATAATTACAATATCAAAACATGGTCAAAAAATTCACCACTGCACAGCATAAACAAAAAAATAACCAGTGTCACTACCAATCCACTCACTTGATGACAAAAGGCAGCAACCAACCATTTGCAGCTACTGGTGTTGCTGCTATGTTGAAGGACCTACTCCCTCATCCCCTTGCTGCTGTGTTGAAGGACCTGCTTCCCTATCTCCTTGCTGCAAACAGAAAAGAAATAGTATGAACAATAATTAATTAACTTCAAGCATTCATAAAATAATGTAAACAGTCAAGAATGCAATGATAAAAATACCTTAGTGGTCTTTGATCTCTTTACATTTTGTGAACAGCTTCTTCTATTATGACCAAGACCCTTGCATATGCCACATTTCAAAGTGAAGGACCTAGTGTTCTTTGCTGGCTCATCTGGCTCTCTTCTTCTACTAATCTTTGGCCTACCAGGCTGCTTTCTCTTTTCTGATGGTAATACAGATTCAACCTCAACATCTGGCAACAGGCTCTGATCTGGAATTGGGTGGATTGCAGTGTTGTAAGTCTGCAAGTATGTAGATGTCTTCAAGCTGATATCAACATACTCAGTAGGGTCTTCTCTCTTGTACATAATGCATGCCATGGCATGCTTGCAAGGAACCCCACTTATCTACCACCCTCCACATTGACAGGTTGGTTTGTTCAGATCAATGATGGAAACGGTGGTCTCATCAATAACTTCAAATTCATTATCTGCTGCCCAAATCACCTCTAAGTGTCTCCCAACCTTTTGTATTTGCTTAATCTTCCCCAAGACTGTAGGAGGAACTGATGTAGTCCATTTAGCTGCCTCATTCTTCCTTTTCTGAATTTTTCTCATCACTTTTCTTCTTATTTGCTCCAACAATGATAAAACTGGCCCACACCTTTCCATGCTAAGCTGACTGTTCCAAGACTCAGTCATGTTCTTGGTACAGTGGTCATTCTTCACTGCCACATCAAATAGATGTCTACTCCAATGACGAGGTGGAATTTTTTTGATCCACTCATATGCTTCCTGACTCGTAGTCCTTATTTGTTCCATGAAATGCCCAAAGTCCCTTACATTTGTGGATCTGGCAGCCCTCAGAACAGTTTTCCCACCATAACACCAGCAAATTTGTTCTTAAAATTAGCAGAAAGGTGTCTCATGCAAAATCTGATTGGTGAATTGGGAAAATGGATAGCCAAACTACCCAAAATCCCTTTCTGCCGATCACTCATAAATGTAATAAGCCTCTCATCTTGAACCCCAATGTACTTCATGAGCAATTGTAGAAACCAGCCCCAACTATCGAGGTTCTCACCTTCACAAACAGCCACTGCTAGTGGAAAGAGACAACTGTTGGCATCCAATGCCACAGCACTTAATAGCATACCACCATAAGGACCTTTCAAGTGGCAGCCGTCCAAGCCAATGAATGGTCTACAACCATTCAGAAATCCTTCCCTTTGTGTTGGAAAGCTTACAAAGAACCTTTGAAAGTGAGGGTTCTCATTGGGCACATTCTTTGTGCATGACACTACAGAGAGTGTCCCAGAATTCATAACCCTCAATACATTTGCATACTTATACATCTTATCATAGCTCCCTACATGGTCACCACTAAAGCTGTGGAGAGCTATCCTTTTAGCTCTCCACAACTTTTGCTTTTTGCACTTGACTCCACACAATTTTCTTAACTTAAGAGCTATGGTTTTGATGTCCATATTTGGATTGCATCTTAGGTCATCCCCTAACTTTGTAGCTATCCAAGTGGCAGTCACACAAGTGTTTTTCCTAACTCTTGCGCAAGTGTGTGTAGGATTGTATGTTTTGAGCTAAAAAGTCTTGTCATCGGGTAGGAGGGATGCATGTGCTCTCCAAGGGCATCCTGATTGTTTGCATCTAACAGTCACCCTAGTCCTCTCATTTTTCATTCTCACGATCTCAAAACCTCTATCTATGGCAAAATCCCTCAACAGACTTCTATAATGGTGTATATCCTCAAACACCATACCCTTTTCCAAATTAATTTCAGTACCTTGTCATAGAATTTCCCTTTTAACTGCCTAGACAGCTTTCTAGCTGGACCCTCTTCCTTTGAGTCACTCCCAATGAGGCCATCACTGTCATCAGATTGATATCCCAATGAGAAATCACTGTCAACCTCATTTTCCTCACCATTTCCAGGTTCATAACCAGTCACTCTTTCTTCTCTTTCATTTTCACTCCACTCAAACTCCTCATCCGGATCAAAATCACTATCAAGGTCATCAGGGTCTTGTTGGAGAACAGGTTTAGGTTGGGAAACAGGTTGGGAGAGTGATTCAGTAGAGGGTTGGCTTTGTGATTCAGTAGAGGGTTGGCTTTGTGATTCAATAGAGGTTTGGCAAGGTACATGAGCAGGAGATGGGGTATATGACTTAGTGTTTTCAGTGGGGTCATTCTCTTGGGGGTCTGGTTGGGTGTCTGGTTGGGTAGGTATTGGGGCTGAATTTGTAGTGTATAACTCATCAGGCTCAGTAGCTTGCAATGGAAGTATTGTACAATAAAAATGGATAACATCTAAATTTCTTTCCCTAAACTTAGAAAACATCTCCATTAACTCTCTATCAGTGGATATAGCTGTCTTATAATTGTTAATCCAAGGTAATCTAACTTCAATCTCAAACTTTTCAACTGGCATTATTCTTCTACCACAAGCCCTAATCATTGCCTCATTGCACAAGCATACTAAACTATACTTATCCTCCTCAATCTCAATTGGGCCATATTGACACCCTATGAAGTCTACCATAATAAGAACTGTTCCCATGACTACCTAAAAGATGTCAAAACAAATACAAGTTTAAAAATTCAGTCACCATCAAACACTCATTGCATAAACATATAACCAATCAAAACAGTAACACCTAAACAATAACAAAACAAACTAGTTATTGCCTCAGTCCATAACCAGACAACATCAAAACAGTAACACAATTTTTATAAACCCAATAAATAACATAATATTATATGCATTTCCATAAACAGTTCTAACAAAATGCAATTGCATTTCCATAGCATCCATAAACAGTAACACTAAATTATTCTACCACTTATAAACACTAAACACTAACATTTTAACCATGACAACACTAACATTTAAACACTAAATGCAGTCATCCACTTATAATACTAAACACTAACATTTAACCATGACAACACTAACATTGAACCATCACTCATGAATGAAAGCATCATGACTCAATTCATATTCAACATTTGTAATTGTCTCATAGATTGAGTTCAATAAATATTCAACATATTTAACCCAAAAAAAAAAACCTAACTAACCTTTCACTGCAACAGACTGCTTTCTCCTCGACTTCAATGAATGCACTCTATAAACCAACTCCAACGGGTGCAATCTATAAACCAAAGAAAGTCAAGATTGAGTTAACATTACAAACTATCACTCTTAGTAAACACATTTGAGTTAACAAACTATTTCTATTTAAACTTTAACACCACAGAGATAATATGTGCACATCTGAATTTTTAGGACCCAAAAACTTTTAAAAATGCAAACAATCAGATAGAAAAAGAAAAATAACAAACTGAATGCCAAAAAATCTTTCCCGAAAGCCACTTCCAGTGGGTGCAATCAAATATTGAATTCGATTATTGAATGAAAAAACCCTAAACACTAAAAAAAAAAATTCTCACTCGGGATTTCAGCATAAACCCAAAAGCAAAAGCCATTATCTTTGCCAAAAAAAATTTTTACAAAAACAATAGAAGAGGAATGCTAAAAAATCTTCAAAATCACAGAAATTTTTTTACTCGGGTTATGCTTCGTTGCTTTCGGGAAAGACTACTAATTCGGAAACCCTAAAAGACCTTGCACAAACTCGAAACAAAATCAGAAAAAAAACATGGGGTTATGCTTCATTTTCGGGAAACAATACATGCTTCGACGTTCTTCTTCTTCTCTTTTTTCTTTTTCTTTTCTTCAGCCTCACCGAGTGTTTTACTCGAACGTTTAGGCAAACAGGTTCGGTGCAAACTGGAGGAATTTGGGTGCGAAAATGGTGTTCTCTCAGGTGTATCGAGGAAACTGTCTTTCACTCAATCAACTGACATGAAAAGTTAAATGACCAAATTACCCTTCTATCGTTAAGTTTAACAGATTTTCGCTGACGGTAAGGGGTGTTTATGTATTATACGAAACCACGGGATTGTATTTGGAATTATACTATAGGTCAGGGGGTGTAAATGAAATTCTCCCATATATATATATATATATATATCCCAAGATATACACATATTCATAATCTATATTTAGCAATATGATAGTTAAGGTGTTTACATATAATAGTTAAGGTATTTACTTTCATACATATAATAGTTAAGGTACTTACCTTCATATATTAATGATCATCTATATCAATTTCTTCATTTATCTGTAAAACTAAAACAGTATCAATTAATATAATAATCTCCAATCTATTTTTCACTTTCATAGTAAATTTTAGTCGTCACATACATGTAAATTTTATTATTGTAATAATCTTAGCACCTATATCATGACAACACTTATATGCTAGTTACATAATTCATCTTCATTTATAAATTGGAGACAAATTAACTGGATTTTAGAAAAATATTAAATTTTTCAATCTAATAGACCGACTAAAATATTATGAAAAAAATGTTCTCAAAAATTTCATTATAAAAAGTCAATAATAAAATTCAGTTTTATTACTAATTAAGATAAATATTTATAAGTGAATGCCAATGATTATGAACAGTCCACACGATTTAAATTCTAATATATCTGCCATGTCTGGTAAAAGAATAACAATAAAAGAATTATTGAGGTTCGAGTCTTGGTAGCTTCATTTGAACTCAAGTGTTCATTTCCGTTGCTACCGTACGAGAAGGAGAGAGTTTCTAGTGTTATGGGCTCTCAGTGTGGACTCCTACTGGGTTGAAAAGACGCATGAGTTTGACTCATTCATTAGATAACTCCTGGATCTATGACTCCGCTACGAGTATGTCATTTTTTATTTATAAAAAAAAACAATAAAAGAATTACCCCGGATTAATGGGTGTTCCCTATCAGACAGCTATAAACACATGATCATTTTATTTTCTCCTCGATCTATCCTAAAACTTCCTAATTTTATTTTATTTTATTTTACTTTTCCAAAGTTAGAGAAGTGGGTTTTTTCCGTTTGGCTTGATTGTATCATATGTTACTACTGCTTTGAACTCTGCAATTGATTTTACGAGTCTGACTTTGGAGATTAGGAACTATCTTTGTATTGGATTTGCGATCATTGTCGGTATTAGGAACTATCTTGTTTCTTTTTTTAATGGAGAATATGGAAAAATTTATATTTTAATGCTTGTGGTGAACTGCAAATGCTCTTCCATATGATCCATCTTCCATCTTATCATGTAGTTTTTTATTATTATTATTATTATTATTATGATGATGATGTTTTTCCCCAAACATAGCAAAGATGGTGAAGACAGTGAAGTTTGGAGAGACTAAAACAAAAATATCTAAGATATCAAAATGAATATTTTATTTTTTTAGTTAAATTTATAGTGTTTTAGAATGGTTAGTTACAGATAGAAATGGAATTAAAAAATAAAATTGTTCTAGATCGGTTTGTAAGAATGTAGGTATTAAAAGGTTGAAGAAATTAGCTTTTTAAGAATGAAATTGTTAATGAACAATTAAAGTAGACAAAATTATTAATTTTGACAACACGTGGACTTGCATCCATACCGAAACTCTGATATTATTTCTATTAACTAACTGTAATTTAAAAATGACTTGCTAAAAATAGTATTAATGTTAATATATTTAATATGATTATAAATAGGACAATAACATGTATACATGTTTAACTCAAAATTAACATAAACAAACACGATTAATTAAAAATAATTTTTTTAATATATATATAGCATTTATATATCTAACCATTATATTTAAGTTATGCTTAATTAAATATGAGATATATAATAAAAGTAAAGTATAAATTATGTTATTGTAAAAAAATAATATATAAACATGTTATTTGATATGTTGTTTTGTTATTTAATAAATATACTATTTTATTAAATATGTTAAGTCTGTTAATCCGTTTAACGCACATATATATATTAAACAAATATTGATTGGGATTAAAAAAATTTAATATTATTAATAACTTTAAATAAATGAGAAGACACAAATACAACTTATTAAAATGAATTGCCACTTTTAGTGGCAATATATATTTAGGCTAAACCTCAGGCCAGGGAAAGTCAACAAAATTAACAGTGCTGCATTGCTAGCACAGTGTATTGTAGGCAAATTTGTTTTTTTTTAATGGATAGCACAGCCTAATTACGAATTAATGCTACTCAGCAGTTTCAGTGAATTGTATCTGATTTTGAGCCTAGAAAATTTAAGATTCTTTTTTTTTTTGGTAAATCAAATTACTATTAAGTACAAAAACCCTTTGAACAAGGAGATTACACATAGCAGCAGTCCAAAAGATCAGTAATATAAATGTTATTTAAATCTTTAGTAAGGCTGCTTAGATTGAAAAAAAAAAACATAACATTGCAATTACCCACTAAAGCCAGTTTTGCCATATAATCAGCAAATTTGTTAGAAGTTCTAGCATTCTAGCAAAGATTCTACCCTGAACAAGCATACAAAACAACATCTGCAAATTTAAGATTCTGTCTTGGAAAAAAAAAATTGATGTTTCTTTTTTTTTTTTTTTAAAAAATATAAAAAAAAGGTAAATTTATATACACCAATATTTAGTATAATTCTAATTCACACATAGAAATCTTTGACAATTTAGAAACACTTTTAAAAAATTAACTCCTATCCAAATTATTTTCTCTCAAGTGGCATGAGAAAAGACTAAAATATTTTTTTTACTTCTTCTCTCATTCATCTTTCTCTCCCCTCCTTCTTTCTCACTCTCTCTCTCTCCTCTCAGTTTTTCTCCTTTCTCTTTCCTTTTTCTTCTATTCTCATTCTCTACTACTGACCAAATCTTTTTTCTTATTTTTTCTTTCTTTTCTTTTTTCTCTTCCTCTTTTTATCTTCTCATTCTCTCTTCCTTACATTTTCTTTTTCCTCTCTCTCTCTCTTTCTTCTCCTTCTCTCCCCACCAAAATGTTTTTTTTTCACATTTTTTTTTATCTCTTCCTCTCTTTCTCTCTTTTTCTTTTTCTTCTCATTCTCTCCTCCACCGAATTGAAGAGCAATTTTGAGATGCTAGGCTATAATTTTTTTAATGTGTGTTTGTGTTGGTTGTGAATTTACGAAATATTTATAGAATTTCAAAAAGTTATTTTGTTTGATGGGATGGAAAAATAATGAAAAAGGAAAGAAAAAGAGTAAAAAAGAATGGAGGAGCAAGATACTGAGAGAAAATAAGAGCGGAAAGAAAAAAAGGAAAGGAGGAGAGTAATACCATTTTAGGCGTAAAAATGAAAAAAATTTGGGTTCAGGAAGGAAGAGTGAAGAAGAAGAAAACCGGAAGAAAAAAAAAGAAAAAGGGAAAGAGGAGAGGAATACCATCTTTTGGGATAAAAAAAAAAATGGGATAGGGAAGGACGAGAGAAGAAGAAGAAAATCCAAAAAAAAAAAAAGTGAAAAAAAGAGAGAGAGAAAGCAGAAAAGTGAGAGAGGGTGGAGAGAGAAAATGAGAGAGGGATGAGAGAGAAAGAAAAAAAGTATGATGATATTATTATTTTAAAAAAAATTATGTTAATATACTAAAATATTTTTATACCGTTAACTTTAATAGATTTTTATTAACGGCGAATATGATTTGTAAAATATACAAAATTATGAAGAATAATTTAGAATTATACTAGATATGAAAGAGTATTCATGAAATTTACTCTACAAAGATATATTACTGATTGTTTTACTGTTTAATTGTTGTTGTTTGTTAAAATATATAACTCAATTTCAGTTTATCTTTCATAAATAATTAAGTTCGAATTTGTGAGAACAATGATATTGAATTTTATGATATGGTATTAGAGCTGCATGCCTCATTTACGTGTTGGACTTGCTTAACTTTCATGTATTAATTACTATTTTAAGTGTCAAACTTGCTTGTTCCATGATTTTTATTAATAGTCTTCAACCTCCATTGTAATGTTGCTTTGTACAAGAGTCTGAAATATGCATGTCTCCAAGTACGGTTGATCCTCAAGTCACACGAATTGCCAAATATTCTTCAAAATCCAATAAACTAAGAAACCCATATTCAAGTGGACATTTCTCTGTCAGTGGAGGACCATACTAGTGCTTCATTGGACTTGAGCTTTAGAGTTGAGTGGTATAAAAATTGAAGAGGTTTAGATAACTAAAAATTGGGTTTTATAAGGTCGGTTCATTCAATGTATCCTACTTTGACTAAATTTTTTTCTGAAATGTATTCAATTTAAAGTTGATTGGATTTTAAAAGAATTTTAAAATATAGGAATAGTCAATTCAAAGTTTAGAGGAGTCTATACAAAGTATTCAATTTAAATTTTAATAGATTCTATAAAAGTCTATTAAAATTTAGGCATATTCTATATAGAATATATAGAATTTTATAATAACTTATGAATTTTTTTAAAATTTATAACTCTATTTAATTTCATTAAACTCTAATTGTTGACATCTGCCACAGAAAATGAATTTTACATAGAGGCCAACAATAGACAATAATTTCCCTCGAAAACATATTACAACTTTCAGGGTATGTTGGCTATGCAGGATTGTATTTGTCTGTATTTGATTAACATGTATGGTATTTATCTTTATTATCACTGTACAACATTTGTATGGGTTAAAATCCAAATTAGGAGAATGACACAAAGGCCCAGAGTACTTAATGAACTTCATAATAGGGCCAAAAACTCATCATACATGACCCAGAAACAAAAGGACACATTAGTTTTTTATTATATCTTCATTATGCTCCGATCAGAACAAGGCAGCAACTTGCTGGTAAACTCGTTTTATTGTTCTCTCAATGCTTTTATTTACCAAAACTACGAGCATTTAATACTCTAGTGGTACATTTAATGCTCGGAGTCAGATCAACATGACTGTAGATGGATCCCCTATAAATACTAGAGTTCTGTCCTGATCAGAAGAGGGGAAGATGATAGAAAAAATCTGAAAAAAGTGGAGAATATACTATAAAATATTCTCATTCCTCTCTCTGTCAGAAGAAAAGAAATCGAGTTGAGACCCAATGCATTATTTATCTTCAAACCGTTGATTCTAATGGACTTGACCATTGAAATCTTTGATTCCTGGACCTTTATAATCCATTATATTAATTTGGGCCTCCATTTTTCTTATTTGGCTGTTTTAGCATGAACAATGTTTGGTGCATAAGGTTCATAATTGTATTATACCATAAATTTTTATAAAAATTAATTTTAACAAAAAAATAGAATTTTTATTAATAAAATTAATTTTGATTATTAATAAAATTTCTTTTATAATCAACTGCATTATTTAAAATAAATTAAAATCATTTTTTTTATCATTATCATGTAATTTTATTAAATGATTACATAATTATCCATAATATATTAAATAGGAAAAAAGGACATTTTAGGGAGAAAACAAAAAACTATCAGCTACAGACTTTTCCAAAGAAAAAAATAAAAAAATAAAAACAAAAGCTAAAGCTAAAAGAAAAAAATAAAGTAAAAAAGAATGATATATATCCCATGCAACTTAAATCCAATGTTTCTGATGGATTTATTTTATTAGGGGTGTACAAAAATTCGTCAACCCAATCCAATCCGGCCGATCCAACCTAATCTAACCTAATCCATTGAAAAATCTGAATTTTTGGGTTGGGTTGGGTTGGATGATATCTAACCTGCTAACTTCGGATTGGGTTGGGTTGGGTGGTGAAAAAACCCGATTAACCCGACCCAACCCGTATATATATTAAAAAAAATAAAAATCCCCCCCTCTCTCTCTCTCAATTTTCCATTTGTGATTTTGAGTTCCTAGTTCAATTACTATATTGTATTTCAATTCTTCATTTGTGATTTTTTTATTTTATTTTTCAAAAAATGTGCATGCTTTACTAATGTTTTTTACTTCCGAAATGCATGTCATTGATGTCATAAAGCAATTTGTTTTTCTTGCTAAACTCATAATTAAAAGGAAGTGAATGAAAGAATGAATGAATGAATGAATTTTTTTCCGATTTGAACAACCTGTAAACAATGCCTTATTAATTGATTTATATAAAATCTAATAAGAATTTGATATCTCTAGTATTCGTTTTTATGCTAAAATGTTGCAACCAATCCAATATGGGGAACTTGAAAATGATATTGCTTTTTTGCAACTTTTCTGTGACCTGAACAAAAAAATATATATACTAATGTTTAATTAATTTTATTTACTTAATTAAATTAATATTGTTTAATATATACTATTTGTAATTTTTTGCATTATAATAGTTCATGCAATTTATTTTTGCAAAAATAAAGATGAATGAAGTTAAGTTATTGACTAAAATTTAATTTATTAAAAAATTAATTTTGACTAAATTAAAGATAAATTAACCCGATTAACCCGACCAACCCAACCCGCACTCTATGGGTTGGGTTGGATTGGGTTTGTTCTATGTTTGGGTTGGGTTGGGTTATAATATAAAAAACCCGCACTCTATGAGTTGAGTTGATTTTTTTTAAAAATCCGGCCAACCCAACCCGTGTACACCCCTAATTTTATACAATGTGGAAGAAGTGGGCCCGACCACATTTTAATCCACTTCAGTTTTTTCAACTGTTTTGTCAAAATTGGATAACGATTGTCTGGCATTATATAAAGTTTTTAAAGTTAATATCTTAAAATCTAAATTATATCACGAATTACACTTTTGTTTTAATTTTAATTCTCAAATTTATATTTTTATATCACTGTAAAAAAATTTTGAACTTTCTGTCCATTTGAACCTTTAAAATGCACATGAAATCCATTTTAAAAATAAAATTGTAATTTTAAAAGTTTTTTTTTATCACTATAGGTTTCTAAACTATATCGCAATTTATATTTTCATCTTAAATTTTTATTTCGCACTTTGATTTTCAAACAAATATTTTACCCAGTAAAGCTTACACATGAGTTTCACGTTGACACCTCTTTCAATCTCACTCTCTCTACTCCATGCAAGCTTATTTTCTCTTTTTCTTTCTCTTGCTTCATTTGTTGATACAAGAAAAAAATTAATCAAAAAGATTTTGATTTTGAAAAATAAAAACGTCAAATATTGAATATGTGTTGAAAGTTAAATTTGAATAACTAAATGGTAGAGAAAATGATGAGGAATAAAAAAACATAATAAAAGTAAAAAATTCATGGATGGTTACATATTAAGCTTGTATATTCGTTTTCAGGCGACATATTGCATAATTGATGCATGTGTGACGTCATAAATATTAAAATGAAACAAATAGTAACAAAATTATCAGAAAATATGGTCGGATGTGAAAGATCTGTCGGTATGGATGCGGATCGCGGGGCCCGTTTCTTCTGAAACAAGACGATCCATGAACTCATTCCAAGTTTGAAGATGACTGAAACGCCGTCGTGTCATGGATTCTATCAAAACAACGTCGTTTTTATTTTTTTATGATTTTTAAAAGTAAATGTGAAAAACTAAAACGACATCATTTTATGCAATCAATCACCCAGATTCACTACCATTTAGTTATTCAAACTTAACTTCCAACACAGATTAAATACTTCACAATTCTTTTTTCAAAATCAAAACCCTTTTGATTAATTTTTTTTTTGTATCTGCAAATAAAGCTAGAAAAAAAAAAGGAAAAGAATAACCTCACACGGATGAGAGAGGTGTCAGCGTGAACCTCATGTGTAAGCTTCTTTGAGTGAAATATTTGTTTGAAAATCAAAGTGTGAAAAAAAAATTTAGGACAAAAGTGTAACTCGAGATATAGTTTAAAAAACTATAGTGATAAAAAAAAACTCTTAAAATTACAATTTTAACCTTAAAATGAATCTCACGTGCATTACACGTTCCTTTTAAAAGTTCAAATAGACTAAAATTAAAAAAAAAAAAAAAAAAAAAAAAACTTATGATGATACAAAAATATGAATTTGATGATAAAAAAATTAAGACAAAAATATAAATTATAATATAATTTATGAACATTCAGTAACATTAATATTAGTTTTTTTACATACGGTCTCTAAAGAAAAACTCTAAATTGAATATAATGTTTTAAAAGTTCTTTAAATCTTACATTTCTTTTCCCTGAAATAGACAGATTTGGAGTAAAACACACCGTAGCTGACCGGTTCATTTGATGTTATTGTCATTGGACAACAACTTAATGCATTGTGGAAATGAATGAAAAAAGAAAACTGAAATTATAAAGATATGAATTATAAAACATTTTAAAGGTAATTGTGCCATTAAAAGCCTTACTACCTTAAGATTTTGTTATAATTGTTTTTGGACAACCAAAAAAAAGGTTTTTAAAATGTAAAATTAAAAATATTCAAATAAGAATAAATATTATTATATAAAAAAAATATCATCTATACTCTATGTGATTTATCTTATTTTACAATAAACTTTATAGTTGAAAATATTTTAAAAATACTCTTTACGATAGTTAATTTACATTTAGAATTTAGAAAATGACTAAAATACCATCACCTAAGTTTTTATAATGAATTCATTTATTTTACTGTTTTTTTCATAATTATCAATAAATATATTTTAAATGTTTTAGATAAAAACAATAATTATTATAAAATATTTTCACATATTTTTATATTTTATTTTTCACATATTTAAAATATTATATTTAAATTATTGTATTTTCTTATAACAAGATCTATTTATTTATTATTATAAATACACACTTATGTTACTATCATATATATTTAATTTTTTATATATTCAGATATGCAATCTAATGGTTAAAATTAAAAAGCAAAAAAAATAGATTGATAGCTTATATGGCTTAAATAGCTAAAATTGTAAATTTAGCTAAAAATTCTATCTTAAGCTATTTTGTTATTTCTTTACTCTCTCTCTTTCGAATATTGTATCATCTCTATTTTTTCTGTTAAAATTAAAAATAAAATAAAATAAAATAAAATAAAAACATGATCAAAATCCATCCCATCTTAGGTTAGTATATATTTTTTTTCAATTTTATTTTTCACATATCCATTTTGTAGATTTTCCCTTATTTTCTTCGATTTCTTTTTTTCAACAATAACCAGCCACCACCTGCCATTTTCATTAACTTTTTCCCTTTCAGTAGTCCTAAAATGAAATCAACTGAAACTCCTTTATTTTATTTTTCTTTTTACATTGAAAGTAGTTGAATTAAAGTAGTTTCTTGTTTTGTTCATCAACATAAACTCCTCCTTTCACATAGTAAAAAAAAAATCGAGAAATCAACTGCCATAAAAAAAAAAAAAAATCAAAACTCGTCTCTTGTTTCGTTCATCAATAGAAACTCTTCCTCTCACATAGTAAAAGAGAAATCGAGAAATCAACCGCCATAAAAAAAAATAAAAAAAAACTCCTAGCAGCGTCTCTTGTTTTGTTCATCAACAGAAACTCCAATTTTCACATAGTAAAAGAGAAATCGAGAAAAAAAAAATTTACAAAATGGGTATGCGAAAAACAAAATTGATGAAAAATATATATTAGTACTGAGATGCAATGGATTTTGATATTCTTTTTTTTTTTCAATTTTAACAGAAAAAAAACAGATGATAGGATATTCGAAGAAGATGAAGGAAAGAAAGAATGAGAGAGCTTAAACCAGATTTTTAGTTAAATTTAGAATTTTAGCCGTTTAAGCCATCTAAGATTAATTTATTTTTTTACTTTTTAATTTTAACAGTTAGATTTTATATCAAAATATATAAAAAAATCAGATATATTTAATAGTAGCCTGACTGTATAAAAAATATAATTTATATAAATAAACACATAGAAAAAATACAGTTTTAAAAAACAAAATTAAAAAAAAATGCTTAGAACAAAAATATTTTTCTCTCTCTCTCTACTTCTCAAATTTTTTCCTTCGGAGAATTTAAAAGATCTTCCATTATCGTACTTCTTCTTTATTTGGTCAATCTTCAAGAAGAAAAACAAACAAGTTTTGAAGGTGTTTGTCGTGTAGAGGCTTGGGTGACGTTGTCATACGTCGTTCGTGGTGGTTTCTGACTGATCTAAAGACGCGACTGATGGGGCGTCACTCGTGATAGTTGCGAGGATGCCTCTTATGAAGACGTGAGAAATGTGGCTGGTGAGGTGAAAATGATGGTGATAGTTTGTATTTCAATTTTAGGTACAGAATTCGAATAATTGAAAAAAAAAATTTGTATGGGTTTGATTGTTTTTAAATTTGTGCGAAGTTTGATTGCTTGATGGGGGAAGATTTTTTCCTTTTTATGTTAAGTTTGATTTTCTGTTGAAAGATGCTCACAAAGTGTTTGAGAAAATAAAGTGTGATCGTGAGGGTTTGAAAACAAAAATTAAAAAAAAAAAAGGAAAAAAAATGACTATCGGCAAAATTTTCTTTTTTCATTAAAATACATTATATTTAGTTAAAATACTTTTATTTTTTATTTTCTAATTATTTTATTAAATATCAATATTACACAATTTCAAATGAAAATAAATAAAAATTTAACTTTTTATTCAATTACTATTTTATATTTACGTAGTTTTGAGGGGCATAAAAGATAGAAAAAAAAAATTCAACAGATAACAAATTCTTAATATCTTGCATTAGAAAATAATTAGAACCATAATAGGGAAAGCAAGACTGGATTAATTGCACTGCACAGATAGAGTCAGCCACCAATTCTCCACTATGAAAACCAGCATGGTGGAAAAATTTGAGAGCTTCAAAAATAGCTAATAACTCCACTGTGAGAGGATCATGCCAAGTGAGAAATGGGTGTGTCATTGCTGCCATAAACTGACCAACATCATTCCGAATCACCACCCCGATGCAAATCCGTTTGTTGCTTTGAAAGAGACCGCCATCAACGTTCACCTTGATAGAACCAGCATCAGGAAGACGCCACAACACCTCTCTCTCTCGACAGAAGTGGAATGCAAAGGAGCCCGAGCTTCAGAAACTCGACCCAAACGAGCTTTTGTATTCTCTGGCGGAGAACCATGAAGCACACGTTTTCGATGATTCCATAACCCCCAACAGATATAAGCAAACCTATCCCTATCAAAAGAGTAGAAATGGCATGCCTACGTACAGAAGTCAACACAATAAGAGCATCGGTCATTCTTCAAAGATCAAAAGAAATCCAGCTGCTTCCAAACATCACGTGCCCAAGAACAATTCCATAAAGCATGTAATGCGTGTCGTAAACACCAAAATTAATTACTGAATTCAAACACTACAGTAGTAGTGGTAAGTTCAGATCGATTCCACAGAGACTGATAATCAAACTCAATCTATTCCAATTAAAGTAAAATTAAAAAGACAAAAGGGAAATTTTATGTTGGAAAGTTCAATTATTAAAGAAAACAATTTAATAAATACCGAAAATAACAATAGGAGAAAACCTTGGGTCAGAGTATCTTCAATTGCTAAAGAACAGGTGATCACAGACAAAAATATATCCAAAAATAATCATTCAATGTTGGATTGAATAAAATAGCACGGCCAATTTTATTCTAACTCTCACAATTAATTAATTCAGATACGATCGTAAATTAATCCTAATTCTGAAATATCTAAACCAACGTGATCTAAATTAAATCAGAACAGCATTAAGAACAATAGCAACCAACAATAAACAAGTCCTACAAACGTTGTAAAACTTTAATCTATTATGCATTCTCCTAAGAAATTAACAAAAGCTTAGCATGCAATTATTAAAATCAAAGTGCTACTAAACATAGAACATTCAATACGATTGAATTCCTAATTAGCAAATACCCAATCCACAAATAATTATAACGGATCCAAATTATAATCAAAGAGAATTGAATAATAAACAAATAAATTGGAAGAACACAAATTGAATAATTATAATTGAATTAAAACTTATAAACAATGTCTCACACCTTATACTTTAGCAATGAACAATACTCTTTCCCAAGAGAGAGATTTAGCTACTCATAATTGTTAGAAATCTCTTTTCTTTGTTGTTTTTGCTCACAAAACGGCTACCCTATTTACAGTAATGATAAAACATATTTGTAGTAAAACCTAGGGCTAAAAAATCACAAAAATGAGCCTAAACGCTCAGATTCGCGCCCATCCAGGCGCCTGGCCAGGCGCTTGGGCACTGCACCTGGGCTGCACTGCCTTACTGCCAACGTCCAGTTAATTACGGTTTTGCCACTGCTTCTTCAGTTTTTCTATTTAATTACGATTTTGCCACTGTTTCTTCATTTTTTCATCACTTTAAGCTCAAATCCACCTAAAACATAAAAAAAATATAAATTAATCCATTTTAAGTGAATAAAACATGCTCAAATCAAGTATTAAGGTTTATAAAATATATATAAATTGCATCCCATCAGCATGTAAAACATCCTCAGTGCAAGAGTTGCAAAGACCACAAACACTGTCTAGAAGTATTTTCCGTTTAGCAAAAGCCAAAGAAGTGGGAAGAGCTTAAACACACGCTCTCCAAATAAATTTTTTAATCTTGTTCGGAATGTGCAAAAAACCATAAAGACTTCCACCAACTGGATTGTAAGTTACAACTAGAACTACCAAGAGACCCTCCTTCTCCCAAGCTACGGGCCACTTTATATCCAGGCTTCATAGAGTAACACCCAGAAGAGGAAAAGTTCCAAGTGAAAATATTGGGTTTCCCCAGGCCATCCATCGGAGTGTGGAAAGTGGAATCAGCTGTAAGAAAAATATATTTTGCGGAAGCGGAAAATTAATAACCTACAACAAAATATGTGACTGAATCATATGAAAAATAAAACAAAATACTTCGCAGACTTTCTATATTTGATGCGTGGTATAATGATTCTACTGTATCTACGATCTGCACCTGGATCTACAGGCTATCACCAGATTCGCTACCGGATCTACCACAGGATCTGCTACTGCTACTGGGATCTACCACCGGATCTGCTAGATCTTCCAGGACTAATCTCAGGTAGTACAGCAAAGCGTAGACTCTATTGTATCTCAGAGAATAAACCAAAATATTAGAGAATGAATATTTTCTCTGATATTTTCACTCGATGTTTTTTACGTATTCTCTCTAAATTAAAATTGAATCAGTTTGTTCTCTGGATTCTTTCTAATATTTGTACGTACAAATAATAGAAACCCAAACCAACTAATATTCTCAATTTAAAATTGAAAATAAAATCTTAACAGACTTTATCACTGTTATCTAGATTTTATCTTATAAATAATTTAATTATATCAGATAACAAATTATCTTATAATCAAAATTAATTTAATTGAAATATAGAGAGAATTATCACAAAAGATAATATATCAAGTGGGACCAAGATCATAAATCCAACATCAGCTTCATCCAGCAAGAAACCCGAGTGAATGAGGGCTTTATCCCAACCACCAGAGTGCAAAATATTGTCAAACACCAATAAATCATCAGCAAAATCAATGAGAATCATCAGAAACCACATCATCATTTTATTAGCAGGGCTCATATACATAGAGCCCTGCTAATGAGGGTGAATTTGCCCATTATTCAAAACCCGAAAGCGTTAAAAATAATGCTCCGTTTTTTAGTTGCATTTCCTCTTTATATCCATGAGTCTGCCTCTTCACCCAAGCATTTTAAGCATTATGCAAGCCTTCTTCTCTTCGTCTCCCATTTTGCTCACCTTTTTCATGCTCGAGATACATTTAGTCTCCGATTGCCGCCCACTTCACTCTCCTTCTCCTCTTCCTCTGCACATCTCATTTTACTTCGCATTAGTAAAGAAAAGCATGTAATTTTTTTCTATATTAAGATTTCCTCTGTAATTAGGATTTTTTTTTCGGTTATTTTTCCTTTCTTCCATCTCCTTCGCCTTTGTTTCTTCTTTCTTTTTTTCTTCCTGGATTTGGTTTGCTATGTTCCGAATCCATATTGGGTTTTTTTGTGTGTGGATAATTGTATTTTATACAAAAAATATGGATTCAAAAAATAAAACCCAAAGTCTCAGATTTTCCATCTAAATTTAGGTCTCTGTTTTAATTTTTATATTATTTTAATTTATTCTAGCTCTCTTATTATGAATATGGAAGTATTGGGAAGTATGTGAAGTGAAAGAGTGATGAATTTATGTGATGCCAAGTGAAATATGTTTGATTTCGAATTCTCATTTTGACAATTGATCTATGGAACCCAATTGAAAAATTGATTTGATTTTCGTGAATTTTTTTTTTTGGGTGAGAAACAGGGAGTTCTATTTTAGACGTGTATGAAGAGTAAAATATTGGGGTTTCAGTTGTAGTTCGTTTTTTATGGATGATGTTCAAGATAATTGACTCCATGAGTTGAGGTCAAATGAGAATGTAATTTTTTTTTAGGCTGAATAGTGAGAATGTAGTTGGTTCATATATTGTAATCCCCAAACATGTTGATTGGGTCATATGCATATGATATTTTTATCCATTAGGTACTATTACTTCCATGAGTATGTCCAATAGAATCTAACACATACATAATTTTGAAGTTGCATTCATTTTAATTAATTCTTCGTCCAATTTAACTGGATGTGGTTGAGTTTCATGTTACAAGTTTTATCAGCTTGAGTAACTTTTGAATTTTTGAATCAACAAATCGAGCTATGTAAGTGAATGAGATGTGCAAAGTACGGCAGAAAGAGCTGGAACTGGATGACATGCTTAAAGGCAAGTTCAGGGAGGAAGGCAGCCTTTGGAAAGGTCCATCTTTGATGTACATGGTTATGCATCCTTTGGCCTTTGGTCTTTTATGGAGTCGGTCACAACAATTGTTGTCGAGGATGAACTGTTATATTCAAGAAATTGTCTTCATTGAAAAACAAGCAAACATTCCAAAAATGGCATTTTGTGCACCTTCATTGTCTTTCTGGCAATAAACATAAACTAGTTCACTCACATGATTCTGCAATTCTAAATACAAAAGCTTTTCTTAAATCTTCACAGCCAAAACAAGGAAAGGTGTCTTTACAATAGGTAACAAATGCTATGTATCTTACATATTAACCACTAGTGCTACAACTCTACTACACTTCTTGATATCCGACTAGATCCAAATAGAACAAGTGTAACATGATTGAAACAAATACAACAGTTTTTTGTAATTCTATGTACTGATTCATCTTTTGAAATAGAGGCCTGTGTCATGAATCTTCGAAATGATGATTTGTCTCATCAAAGATCTCCTCCTACATAATACAAAACTAACATCAGTTACAAGAACATAGATGAGATATTTTGGAAGAAAATAGACAAAGCCTCAGTACCAACACTTTATTCCATTAATAAGGGAAACAAAAGTGACGACTAGACTAGACATTGTCATCCACCAAAGTTTCATGATTTGTTATGCACCAAAGTTTCATGATCTTAATAACTATAATTCTGGATTCATATCATTCCCATTACCCTTTCTAACCAAAAAACTTATATTGTTAAGATTTACCATTCCTTATAAATGAGGAAAGCCTAGTAAAATTTTCCTAATCTTGAACCAATCAAAAAGAAAAAGTCTTATTCCTATTTAAAATTTGGGTTATAAAAGTTCAATCAGTACACCATTTTTCAAAATGCAAATACTGATCAGTTTCATGGTTTAACAATCAAGAAAAATAATATACAATTAAGAAGCTACTTTTAAATGCATACAAAAACTTCAATTAAAAATACCACAATCCCTTATTGTTTCATAAATAAATACATAGACTTTAGGCACCATCAGAGTCAAAGGACAAGGGCATTCGTTGATTTCGTACAATATCAGCTACAAATAAATTCTATAACAATAATAGAACTCCCTGCTTCTCCAAGCCGTTTAGTTTCCATAATTAATAATAATAATAAAATAAAATAAAGATTCACGAAAATGAAATCAATTTTTCAATTGAGTTCCGCATATCACATATCAAAATGAGAATTTGAAATCAAACATATTTCACTTGGCATCACATAAATTCATTACTCTTTCACTTCCCAATACTTCCATATTCATAATCAGAGGGCTAGAATAAATTAAAATATATATATATAAAAATTAAGACAAAGACCTAAATTTAGATGGAAAATCTTAGACTTTGGTTTTTATTTTTCGAATCCATATTTTCTATAGAAAACACAATTATCCACACAAAAAAAAACCCAATATGGATTCGAAACATAACAACCCAAATCCAGGAAGAAAAAAAGGAAGAAGAAACAAAGGCGAAGGAGGCAGAAGAAAGGAAAAATAACGGGAAAAAAAATCCTAATTACAAAGGGGAAAAAACACTTTAATACAGAAAAAAAGAAAAAAAGTATATGCTTTTCTTTACTAATGCGAAGCAAATGAGATGTGCAGAGGAAGAAGAGAAAGAGAGTGGAGTGGGCGGCAAATGGAGATGAAATGTATCTCGGGCACGAAGAGGGCTGAGCGAAGTGGTAGGCCAAGAGAAGAAGGCATGCATAACGCTTAAAATGCTTGGGTGAAGGCAGACTCATGGATATAAAGAGGAAAAGCAACAAAAAAATGGAGCGTTATTTTTAACGCTTTCTGGTTCAAAGTAATAGGCGAATTCGCCTTTATTAGCGTGTTAATGGGCTACATATATATATAGAATAATTTTCTAATGAGCTTTAGAGCCCATGCCATAATGGACTCCAACAAGAACTCACATAATTTTTTTTTACAATTTTTACATGTACTTACTGTTAAATTTTTATTTTTTGTCATTTATTTCAACTTCTTAAAATTAGAAAAAGAAAAGAAAACCTATTGAAGTCCATTATAACATGGTTGGAAAGTCTATGAGAAAAAAATTGTATACATATGTATATTATATATATAATAATTTAGTGGGCTACATAATTAATGTTATTATTAGATATGATAAATTTCTATACAACACGTTAATATAATACGAATCTGTACAGATTTTTGAAGGTTTGAGTTTGCATATTTCAACGCAAAAATTTAACGGATTGAGTTTGATTGAATAAAACACTGCACAAACACAATAAAATACAGCACGAACACAAAATTTTGCTCAATATGACACATATTTATGTATATGTATTTTTGAGAGTATGAGTTTGCATATTTTAATATTTTAACACGAAAGATTAACGGATCGAGTTTGGATGAACAAATTTTGACACGAATACATTATGATATGACATGAATACGATACGACACAACATGCTGCGATGTTTAGTTATTGTACAAAATGATGATGTGGTACAAAAGATTTTAATTTTTCAACACTGATGATGAATTACAAATAAAACTTACACACTCACCACTAAAAAAAAGGGTCAAATCGACGTATTAAGTGTTTAAAATGACAGACTCAAACTGTAGTGAAAAGAAGCGTCGTATATAGTCACAAATAAATACGACGGTTAAAAACTGTCGTTTTTAATATTGTTGAAGCCATGTGGACACCACGGGGCACAACTATAAAAGACATGCCACAACTAGGAACCGACATATATAACACGTTAAATACGACTATTTTTAACTAGAAATCATCATTTATAAATTGATTTATAAACAACGGTTCCCACATAGTCCCATCGTTTATGTTTTTTTTTCAGCTGCTTTTAAATCAATTTATACAAAATTATATTAAATAAATTAAATATATTTTAATTACAAAAATCTTATACAAAATTACTAATTAAACAAAAACTCATATATAATTTTTCACAAAAAAAGTGCACAATATATGCACGGGTAGTTCATACATATCATCGAGTTTAATACATATCATCGGATTTCATACATATCATCGGGTTTAATATGTATCACCGGATAGTTTATATAATTTCCGATTATATACACAATATACAAATTAACAACCAACTTAACAAAATACATTCAATATTCAAACAAATAATGCATTATATTCAATATTCGAACTTTCTAATGCATGAGTTAGACCCTTCATATACAAATTAATAACTAGACGAACACAATGTATTCAATATTTAAACTTTTCAATGCACAGATTCAAACATTTTCACGAAATAATGCATTCACAATTTGTTAAAAACAATTTAAATAGATTGCCGAGTACTAACCTTAAAGTTTTGGGTTAAAAATCACAAATATTCTGTGAAATGAAGAAGTAATTCGACCATAATGGAGAATATGAGCAAACGGAGACCACAATAAAGAAAAAGAGCAAACAGAGGCGACTTGGGTGCTTTAGGGTTTCTAGAGAAGTGAGGGAAAATAAGAGAGGAAGATGCGTGTAAAGAATAAAACACGACAAACGACGGGTCCAGAGCCAAGCCCGTCTTTTTTTTTTTTACCCTAGAAAGGGTAAAAACGACAAGCCTAGCTTAGGCCCGACGTATTTACCCAGATAACACAATGGTTTTGTAATGTAACCGTTGTTTTTACTCCAAATGGTGTCATTTTGAGTAAATACGACGGTTTTATCTACAGAACCCTTTGGAACCGTCGTATATAGCCTACAACCAAGACACGTGGCATCTACATGTCTTTGGACATTATAAATGACGGTTTCTGTGAGAAACCATCGTTTATAACATAGATTAAAGATGACGGTCCCCACGGGAACTGTCGTATATAGCCTACAATCAAGACACGTGGCATCCACTTGTCTTGGAGCATTATGTTTTTTTTATGCAACGGACCGTCATTATTATTGCTCCCAAGAGTTAATAACTAATGTTTTAATGTATTAACATCGGTAACTCCGAAAACCGACGTTTATATAGAATTTACATATAATCTTTTTTTTGTAGTAGTGACTATATGGCATTTTAAATATTTATTTTTAAAAAGTTCTTCACTTATTAAGATTTTAGAACTAAAATATAAAATAAAATAAAATATTTCTATTTAAAATTTACTACATACGGTTCCACTAAAAATGACCACAAATATTGACGAGCAGTAAAATATTTATCACATATCCTCATTGGATAAAATAATATGTACTAAATTGTCCACTTGACCATTACTATACATATAGGGTCTGTTTGGTACGCAGGATCAGACTGGATCAAATATAGCTGGCAGAATTGGATCGGACTGGATAATGCTGGACTAGATTTCTCAAATCCTGTCCTGTGTTTGGTGCAGGACCGGACTGGATCGGATATGATATACTGTGTTTGGTGCAGTCTCGGACTGGACTGGATAAAAATTTAATTTTTCAATATATTTTATATTTGTTTGATTATAGTAGAAATTGTAATTTTAATTATTAATTTAAATAAACATGATATATAAAATATATTGTAATATTTTTCTAATTATAAATTTAATAAAACATAATATTATGTCATTTAAGAAAATATTAAACATAATTTAATACAAATATGTCATAATTGTTCACAATAACATAAACAACTACTAAAATTGAAAAAACAACATATATTTTAACATAATATACATGTGCTAGTATACTAATAACAACAACTCCAACTGTGCAACCGACAATTAAACCGATGCAAAACGAACATCGATTTATGCTTCGATAATTAGGTATAGGGTGATTAATCTCCCTTTCTACTGTAGAGCATTTATTATTATTTTTTTTAATTGTCCTTTCAATGTGTGAAACATAAGCTATTTCTGCTTCATCTATTAAACGGTATAATTTGTAAGAGATGCCTTTGAATCCATGAATTTGTTCTTGACATTCTGCCCATGAGTCATAAATCCCTGGTTGTCTTCCTTTGAACACAACGTATATTTTTTGATCTGCCATTATTAGTATCTACATATAAACAAAATATATTAGTATAATTTCTACGATATAAATAACAAAAATATTAGAAACATTATAAAATAAAATAAATAAACATAACACACTTGTCATTAATATTGTTCATATCCATAAAATAACATAAAATAAACAATCCATACAAGCAAATCAATGCTCAATAACATAAAGCGTCTAACCGATGACATAAACATAAACAATCCATACAACTAACTCTAGAATGACATTAAAAAATACATAATAAATCTACGAACTAGTGGATGAACCACCGAGCAACTCACGAATAAAAATAATTTTTTCTTCATCGTCTAACCCAATAAATATATGAAACTTATATATCTTCTCACAACAAATATTTATGGCCTTAATTCTATCAGTAACTGACATTCCGAGCCTCCTAAGTTCAGCACGCAAAAATTTCAGCTGTTCAGAAGTAAGTTTAGGACATATAGAATTGGCTAGTTGATCCCATTGTTCCCTAGTTTCATCCATCACTTTGTCCAGCGATTCAGCAATGCGTTCCAATCAACTACATACTACATCAGATGGTCTAGTTCTCTTCTTACGAGTGGTCGGCCGGGACCGTGAACTTTGGCCAACTGACATTGGAGAATCCTCCTCATTTTCTCCAGTGTCAGTTGGATCTACAACCATGTCAGCATGAGTCTCAACATTTAGGCTGGTGGCACGATCCAGTCCAAATATATTGGCCAACCTTTCATACAAAGGAAATCGTTTATCCTTCCATCCAGCAGCATCTTTATTAATCTATATATTTAAATAAGTTCAGCAGTCAGAATAAATTTGTAACATCAACAGTGAGAAATAAATTGGCTGCAAGTTTTTTTATTCTAACCTTAACATAGTCTGCCCACACATCATCACTGTCGACTTCAATACATTTTTTTGTGTCGTTCCATCAAAATCCACTCTTATTTAACATGTCGAACTCGATCCCGTAATATTCGATGTGTGGAGTGGCTTTCAAATCGCATCCTGGACATAAGTTGGCTAAAGATTTTTCAATATAATTATACGTGCCAGGTTTGAAGGTACCATTCTCAGATCTATACCCCTTTGCCACTGCATCATCAATAATATTCAACAGTGTATCCTCTTCCACCTTACTCCACACACGCCTATTAACCTTCCTTGATCGTGGGTTGGCATAGCTGCTACTCGCAATATGCATATTCAACCAGCTTCACAATAAAAGTACAAATTTAATTTGGCATGTAATTAATACAAAAACATACAAATAGCAGTTTATTCAAGCCAACAAACATATTCATAATTCAACATCCATTTTAATACAAAATTCAAATTCCATAGCAAATAAAAGTCATAAAAAGTTTTAATCATTCCTATTTGCCGTCCATTCAGCGTACATTTGCGTAGCTAAATTATCCCTCCACTCAGTCCATTCATTTGATGCCTCAATATATCCGATCGAATCATTGCCTACTATCATCGGTTCAACAATTTGCATTTCATCTACATCGAGTTCAATTGGATCACTTGAGATTTCTCTCATAATAAGATTAGATAGAAGACAACATGCGGTGATTATTCTCCCTTGTGTTTGGATTGGATAAAAAGATGGACTCCTTAATATGGCCCAGCGCTTTTTAAGTAATCCAAAGCACCTCTCAATTACATTATGTGTCGATGCATGCTTCATGTTAAAGTATTACTCTCGGTTTTGTGGTGCACCACCAACTCTCCACTCCAAAAAGTGATAATGTGTCCCTCTAAATAGTGCAAGAAAACCTTCACCATTTGTGTATCCGGCATCCACAAGATAATAATAACCTAACATGAATAATTAATAAGTTATGGTTCTATCTCACAGAACTAATTTTTAGTAAAAACAGTAAACCATCACAGTTTATTCTTACCAGTTGGAACTCTCAACCCAGTTGGTCTACTAAGCGCATCTTTGAGGACTCTAGAGTCAGAAGCTGAACCTTCCCACGCAGGTAATACGAATATGAACATCATATTTAGATCACAAACACCTAATACGTTAGTAACAAGCTCTCCTTTTCATGTTCGATATCTAGGTTTGTCAGCCTCAGCCACATGAACCTTTATGAAGGTTCTGTCTAATGCTCCCAAACAATTCTATACAGTTGATTATAATAAATTTTATAAGTCGTATTACATTTATTTATATAGTAACATAACAAAAAAATGAAAATGTATAAATATACCTTAAAAAACTTCCATCTATCATCGGTACAATTAGCAGGTACTGGTTCTGGAGATTTTAATAGGTGACTTTGCAACCGCAATACTCCATTCAACACCGAGTTAAAAAACTTACTAATAGTTTCCCCTGAACGCTGAAATCTATTTCCAATGGTTCAGTTCTTGACATGATGAGCGAGTACGTGCAAAAACATACACATTTGTTCCTCTAAGGTAACCACACTATCTTTTTTAAGATGTGGATTCGGATGTAATAATTCGCATAGCAAACCGAATGTGTTCCTATCCATTCTAAGTTGATTGACACATTAAATGTCACTATGACCTATAATATTGTCTAAAACACTCAGTCGAGTTTCATGCCTAGTGAATGCTCGGTTCTTAAGTGTCTTTATTTCCAAATGCTTTTGCATCCAAATATAGACCATCATTACATGCACCTTTATCTTGAAATTTTTTTTCCAAATGCATCCTTTTTGCAATCAACCACAATAAATTTTTCCTTTGTTGCTCATCCATTTATATAACCCTAAAAAAAGAATTTTATTAATGAATTTTAGGTTCTAAACAATATACATAATATAAGGCACAATAATTAAAAAAAACAAAACATCATATTTGCACAAAAAATAATAAGTAAACATAATAGTTTGTTGGTATTCATATTTTTTATATATTTTTTAATATACATATACACGTAGTATAGGTAACATTTTTAATAATATACTTACATATAATACTTTTTAATCTTTTTTTATACACATAACAAGTAGTACTAGTAATATACATATACACATACATATAATTTTTTTTTAAATTGTATAATTATATAAATAATATAAATTATATGTATACACTTTACCTTGAATTTATATAATTATTTAAATCTATATTACAAGATAAAAAAATGTATGTTTCAGTTTAATTCCAATCAGTTAGGTCCATTTATGATGTTGTAATACATTTTTTTGGTTTTATTTATCCCTCTTCACCATAACTAAATAAACAATAATAATGCCCAATCCTATAATCTTTAGACTTTAACACTAATTTACACATATTTTATTCCCTCCCAACCACTGCATCATTCACATGAATATACATATCTTTTTTCTTTTATTTCCTCTTAACAATATTTTTCAATGAATTTTTTTCTTAATCAGACTTATATTCTGCAAACTTTTGTCTTTTTCAAAAATAAAAAAAAGCATGGCTTCCAACTTGCATATTCGAACCTTAAAACAGGGAAGAGTTCAGCTACACTTCTAAATTTCCAAACAAATCCAGACTTATAAAAAATCCAGACAAATCCAGCTACACTTCGAGCAAAAATAAACAATCCATTCGAGCAAAAAATTTCCAAAATTCGAGGTATAATTCAGCAAAATTCAAACCTTAACACTTATAAAAATCCAACAAAATTCAAGCAAAAATCCAGAAACAATTTGAGCAAAAATAAACTCTACAATTCGAGCAAAAATCCAGTTACAATCCAGCTACAATTCGAGCAAAAATAAACCCTAAAATTTGAGCACGATCCAGTCCTAAATTCGAGGTATAATCCAGCAAAATCAGTTTTCACCGATTCTAAATCCGAAATGACTAACCTCAAGGACAAACTCGGATTCCTTCGTGGATCTGTTGGAGAGGACAGGGGAGGCGAGCTGTGGAAAAGGGGAGCAACACTGGGTTCCTTCGTCGAGCTGCTGGAAAGAACAGGGGATAAGAGCTGTGGAGAGGGGGAACTGATCTGGGTTCCTTCGGGGATCTGCTGGAGAGGACAAGGGATACTGGGTCTGGAGAGGGGGAGCTTTGCTGGAGAGGGGGAGCTTTTCTTGAGAAGGGGAGCTGTGGAGAGGGGGAGCTTTGCTGGAGAGAGTTGAGGACGTTGCTGGAGAGGGGCAGTGGTCGAGGGAAAGCAATCCGAGTCTGCTTGCTGTATCCCGTGTCTGCGAGGAGGATTCGGCCTCTCCCTTAAGTTGGCTAACCGGATTCAAGGATTGGATTAAGAAATCCCAGTCCGACGCTCGCCAAACACCTGATAAGGAGAGGACTGGATTTCTCAATCCAATCCGGTCCCCATCTCCAACGTAACAAACACGACCATAGTTGTAATGATGTTGCATGCCCACGATATGTTGGGCCTTGCGAGCTTTTTACGAGTAAGAAATTGATCTTATTGGTTAGGAAACGGTAATAGTGGTTAATTAGTCGATTCAATACAGGTAAAAAAGGCAGCATTATTTATTATAATGAAGACTATACAGTAGATAAATAAATTCTACCACGCAAATGATACCATGTATTTTTTACTAGGTTACAACTTACATGTAGTCGGCGAAAATTACGCAGTATTTCCATTTTAATAATATGCGGATTCTCACATTGTACTGTATAGTGTATACACATGCATTGACATACTCATATCCTTGGCAACTAAGCAAAGCTTTGTATTCTGGAATATATAGTTTTGCATCATAATTTTTTTTTTCATTTTGACTTGTAAATTCATTTGACTAAATTACTTATAATGCCCACCAATTAGCTTCCCAATGGTTTGCTTTGCTTTGCTTCTATCAATAAATCATTGGAATGATTTATGATAAACTATTTCAGCAAGACCTTTTGAAGTTTCCATTATTTTTTTGTTTTTGTTTTGGTAAATAACTTTTGAAGTTTCCTAGTTGCAGCGATAATGGTTGGTCTTCTATACATTGAAAGACAAATAATTGAGGAAGCTTCTAAAATATTTTCTCAATTCCGAATCATGATAATCATTAAAAAAAAATTAAAAATTCATTTTTTCTTGGAACTTTTCTTGTGCAAAAAAGTCTATGACCCTTTTTCTTAAGAGAAAAAAATATCTTCATATAGCCAATAAAAATGAACATATATGTATATATATATATATATATTCCAAATAAAAACTTGTAGGTTTCTTGCATCAAACTTTTCTTTGCGTGCAAGTTTCTTTATTTGAGTAAATATTTTTCAATTAGGATCTTTAATATTGTAAGAATGTGTCATTAGAGACAATTTAATGGCAAAGTACGCTGAAACAAGTTTAAATCCCTCGTCTCTAATATAAAAAAAAATAAAAATTAAAAAATTGTCAGAATGTGGAACATACTTCTAATTTTATTGAAAAATATGTTAATGCTCTGTTTCAAGCATGTAATTATTTGTATCATTTTTATTTTGTGAAATTAATAACAAATATAAAAAAAAATTGTCAGGATGTGGAAAATACTTCTAATTTTATTGAAAAATACTTTAATGCTTTGTTTCAAGCATGTAATTAGTTTGAATCATTTTTATTTTATGAAATTACTAACAAATATCACGTGTTTTAAATATTTAATAAATCAGTTTATTGATATACCAACTAAATCAGAATTATGTAGCAAATTAAAGAGTAAATAAGAGAATCACATTGAATTTGGAAAACATTTACTTTTGAATATTTAAGATGCTATTTATTCTAAGAAAGCTACCATTGACGGCTCTCTAACATTAAAGCGAAATAATCACCCATTGCAAAGGTATTTGTCACTGCATTGGGTGTGAGAGACAGATAGATAAATCATTTTTGAAAATGAAAAACTACTTTCATATTTGCAGACAATATTTAGCAAGTATTAGAAAGATCAGAGGGGGAAAATGAATAGTTTTAATATTGAAGTTTTTTTTTTAATGTAACTATTAAATCAAAACTTATTAACACTTTTTTGGGATAATTTCATTCACATTCATTAAGATTTGACTTAAATATACTTTGATTAATTTAGTTTAAAAAATATTATTAATATTCCTTTAAGTTTCAAAAAAGTTATATTTTTTCTTATTTATAATTTGTCAAATCGTATTCATGTTAACATATTTATTAATCATGTCAAATTTTTTTAATTTTACCCGTATTTATTTATTATTTATGTTAAATAAGTTGCTATTTGTTATTTGAATGAGTTAACATGTTTAATATATTTTAATAAATTAATATTTTTATTTTTTTAGATTAATATATAGTAAAATATATATTTATTAATTAATATTATAAATTTTTATTAATTAATTTAATTTGTTCATCTCAATTATAAATTTAACAAATTAATTTATAATCGAATTGATTTATTTATTTATAAAAAAAATTATTTACTTAAAAAACAGAAAATTAAGGTTGTGGAGATATGTGAAGACCCATTAATTTATATAATATATATATATATATATATATATTTACTTAATACTCTGTAATAGATATGAGAAATCGATACTTTATTTACTTAAATATATAAAAAGATAAATTTAAAATTCTTATCACGTGGCAGCAATTACGTATTGTGAAACAACTGAATCAACCAACGTTGTTTTTTTTTATAACATTCCTCAAATCAAAATTTTTTTTTTTTTTTTTTTTCTTTTTGTCCTATAAACTCAACTCAAATCACAAAACAACTTGTATTTTTTTTAAAAATCCCAAATTCGTTGGAAAAAAGAAAAGAAACCAGCGGGGTCCGGGTAGACCCGGTTTCGGTTAAAAAGAACCAATTGGAAAAGCAGAGGTGAGAGAGGAAGAAGAAAGAGGAGGAGGGAAAACGAAACTGATTTGAGAAGGAGGCTTATAAACCCCCCCAAAACGAGAGACACAGAGCTAAATCAGACAAACCCTAAATAGCACATTCCTAGTTTATTATTGTCTTGGTGCTTCGTCGTTCTCTAATCTCAGGTAACTGATTATTTTTCCCCTCTTCTTCCAATCATTCTCTTTGGATTTCCATTTCAATTTTTAATTTTTTCTTCTCTGAAATTGATAGCTGCAGATTGCCCTAAATCCATATTTTCCGATGGATCTGAATCCCAATTATTTTTTTTGAGTTTCGGAATTTACATGATGTTGGAAACTGAATTTTTCTTCTTTTTTTTTTTGGTTAACCAAAGACTTGCGTGCCTAACAAGATTGTAAATGAGTTTAAAATTTTTTTTCTCTCACTCGTTTTGTTCTCTGAGTTCTTGTACTCTTATTATAAGTAGATTTTTGGTTGATATTTGCTGATTTTAGTTTATTGGAACAGTACATGTGGATAAAGTTTACGTATTTGTTTGTAGAGGGGCAGTCATGTAGTAACATCATAATGCATAATTTTATGCGTTCTTGAATGTAGTTGTTACTTCTGTGTGTATTTGTTCTTTGGTTGTTGTAGAAATCATCGGTTTACATGGGTTCTTAATTCTCGTTTAGCTGAAATGTAGTGGTTAATGAGCTCGTAATTTGGATTTCAATTGTGGGTACATGCTGTTTTGCTGATCAGAATCTAATAGGATTAGAGGGTGCAATGCTTGGTAAAATAAGTTAGAATGAATGGAAATGTTAATTAGAGTGGAAAAAACAGTAAAGCTGAGAATATTTTATTAGTTTATCTAGTGACTACTCTTAGTCTACTTGATGCTGCATACTAATTATCTTGAGTTTCCTGGTTATGATAAGGGAATAATCTGGCGTGCAGGTTATTAATAATCTAAATAATGACATCAAGAACTTTGAGGAGAAGGCTCCACCATGGGGATGTCGGTGGCAAGAGACATGAACATTTAGAGGCAACAGAATGGGATGGACTGAATGAACCTCTACTTGGGAAAGAAAGCTATGAAAATAGTTATTCAGAGGTGAGAATGTATTTTTATTTTCTCTCCTATCATGATCCAACTGAGGACAGAATTTGGTTAACACATCTTCCCGTGGCCTTCTCTGGTTTCTATCTTGCTATGATAAAGGGAAGCACTGCTGGAGATCTTTGGGATGATGAGCGGAGGAAGGAACACCTCCATTGGACATTGTTGTTTTCTCAACTGATTGCACAATGGGCGCAGTGGCTAGGTATGCAGCTGGGTCGCTATTAGTTTTTAGTTATAACTGTGTGTTTTGTCCCCATGCATTTGGGGTCAACAAAGCCTTTTGTAAGTTGAGTTTAAGACTTTGTTGGTACGGTATTTCTGGTTAGACAAGGTTGATAAGCCAATTGGTATGAGCTTGACAGCTAAGGTAGAAATGTTGTTCAAGTAAATAACTGTACGTCAAAACTTAATAACATAATATAAAATGTAATTTTAGTTAAAAGTGATTTAAAACTATCTGAATTATGTCTTTAAAAGAGTTCACTCTGGTGAATTCATAAATGAGGTCATGCAGATACATTATTTTGACGTGGGTGTAAAAATGCTCAAAATGGGTTAAGGAGGGGAATGCTAATTCTATTTTTTTTTCTTTTCTTTTTTTGAACAAAATGATGAATTGGGAAAGAGGTAAGAAGTTAATAAAAAAATTGGAAAAAAGGAAGATGTACAATAATTGAGGGAGAGTGAAATAGAGCAAGAAACTCTGAAATTTTTACCAACAAGGTTCAAGTATTGATTTGGCTGCTTGTGCATGGTAAGCTAAACATGTGATGTGTTACAAAAAAGAAGACCTTATGATTGTTTTTATAAAGATCGCAGGAATAACAAGAGTAATTTTGTAGATGTCAATAGGAAACTTTGCAAAATTGGAAACGCATATTGAGGTTTTCATTTTTTGAAGTTCCTTCGATAACTCGGTAGTAGAGAGCTTAGTGCCCACCAAACAGCTTTTGTGTGTGCTTTCTTTTTGGTTTTTTTTTTTTTTTGAAAATCCCTTGCACGTCTTTGTATTGAAAATCTACATTGTTTGGTCCTTGGTGAATGTTTCCTTATCCTTGACCAGGTAAACTTTCATTTCTGAAATGAGTTGCATTAGGAAATACTATAAATTTAATCTGTTCTCTTGTGATTGAACTATGAATTTTGGTTAAATTAAAACTTCTAACTTCAACATGATGCTATTTAAAGAATCTAGTCATTGCTACCTCCAGATTGGAATATGCTTGTTCGAACAGTGAAGATGCATTAACTTTCACTTGCCAATTAGTGAAAATGTATGATATCTACATGTATTGCCTGTCTGCATGTGACCCGAGATGTTGTCTTAACAATCTATTTTACATTCTTATTTCACACTTAATTTTTTTGTCTTTGTAGCAAACATTGTCATTCTACCTGCATCACTTTTTGGGCGGCTTTTTACCCTTCCTTTTGCCACACTGAATGGACAAAGCAATGGGTTGCTTCAACCTTCTCTTAGTCCGTTGCAGGTATTTCCAGTGAATGATATTATCTTTATCTCCTTGCAATATAGTACTCTCTAGGTCCTACGTTAAGGATAATTTCTTGTGGTAAAACCAACGGGTATCTTGTAGCTTCTTAGCAAAGTATAGTAAAATATTTTTTGGTGTAGCTTGGTTTATGAATAAAGATTATTATGACCTATGAGTTGATCGTGGATTGCATTTGTATATTGGGTCATATGAGTTTATGTGGCAAAGATGTAAACCATTGTATGCAATCAAGTTGCAGGTGATGGTGTGAGTCTTGGGTCATGTCTTGTAGCTATAGTTTCAGAAACTCTGGTTCATAGGTAGTTATCATATGATTATGCAAGGATGGATGTGGTGGAACTTGGGTTAGGAGAATAGCTAAGTGTAGTTGAGTGGAAGGTCTTGAGTTTGGTAGATGCGGTACAGTGGCTGGCAGTGTTTGATTGGTGATTTGTAGCTTAGGAGACGGCTAGTTGTACTAGCATCTAGGTTTCGTTAGAAGTGTGTGTGCAAGTTTATGGAAGATTGTGGTGTTTCTGATGCCAGAGAGAATGTTAACCATCTTTTTGGAGGTACATTTTGTGCTTAGTTAAGTAGTGGTTAGATGTGTCATGGCCTAAGCTGGTGGCTTTATTTTTATTTTTTTGTTCGTTATTCTTTTTAGTAAACTATTCTAATTTTGCGGTATAAATAATTTTTAATAATTCATTGAAGAATATACTTTGAGGTTAGTTAAAATTTGGAAGAAAATGAAATCTAAATGATGAGGTAACAATTTTGACACTCTTTTCAAGTGGTCGTCTTTTATTAAGACATCTTACTACTATATAATTTGTGAAAAGTGTTTATCTTGTTATAATATTCTACTTTGTAATTTGTGTTCACTAGGAAGAAAGACTCAGAAGTTTACGGCAAAGGATTGAAGTCCCCTTTGATGGTTCTCGTATGGAGCATCAAGTACATCTTCTGTCCACTTCACATCTTTCTTATCATTTTACTGCTAACATATGCTACCATGTCATATTTGAAAGAAAATATAGGGTTAGTGATTTTCATATTTTAATGGCCTCCAAGTTTTTTTTTTTTTGGGTATGCCAGAAAGAAAATTTTATCTGTAGTGAAATTCTGTATGTAAATAGAGATGAGATGTCCCCTAAGATCATACACAAAACAAAAAAACAAAAAGTAGCATTAACCATTATACAAAACTAACTTACTTCCAACATGAATTTAATCATGAGAAATGGGTAATTTTGGAATTCATTGGAAGATGATTCCAAAGGTAATTATATCATGAAACTTATTCCCTACGATTTCTTTCCAACCAAATTACTCGAAATATAGCCAAAACTGCACATTCCACAATACCTTGACTTTCTGGTTGGCCATCTTATCAACTAAAGTACTAGAAAAGGATTTTGGAAAGGTTATTTATAATTGATGTTGCACGCGATGTGTTACTAAGCAATTAAATGCATGCTTTGATGTGTTACTAAGTAATTGTATGCATGCTTTCTTGTTTGTCCTATAATACATTATGCCAAAGTTTTTCTTATCTAATACTTTTAGTTTGCCAAATTGTATTTTCTAAGGTTAATGCTCTGTATTTAGGATCACTTAAGTATAAAATCATTCAATTTTTAAAAAATATATCAATATAGCCCTAAGATTCAAAGCGAAATGTAAAATCAATCAATAGATAAACCAATCAATTTGGAGGAGAGCGGCACCTATCTATTTATATCTGATTGGAGTACTATTTGCTTCATGCATGTCTAAGACATTCCATATTTGGGTTGGTACAGAATTAGTGAACTTTGTAAATTAGTTGTAAATATGGGGCATCATATGCATATCTTGTGTCATTATGCCTCATGTTTTCTATATCAACTGTAGATGTAGTCATCAACAAGATGGGCAAAGGAAGTAGGTGATTAATTTTGGAAAGCAGGAATTTACTTGTTACAATAAAAATAGAAGACTAATTAATAGATTATTGTTAGTTAATCAGTTTTTTTTATTTTTAACTTTATATATTGTTCTATAGTCCAAGGTAAAAAAAAAATGCATTGGTGCGTTGCAGGATGCACTTAAACAACTCTGGAGGTTGGCTTATCCTGACAGGGAGCTGCCGCCTCTTAAATCAGAGCTTTGGAAGGAGATGGGTTGGCAAGGTACAGATCCATCAACAGATTTTAGGTATGGTGATTAATCTACAAGAAAAGCAACTTTTATGGAGTTAAATATGGCTTCTGTTGAAATTCATATATAACTATTGATAACATGAATCTTCTTAAATTCTATGTAGGGGAGGGGGATTTATATCATTGGAGAATCTTATTTTTTTCGCCCAGAAGTATCCGGTTGGTCCTTCTTTAAATAATATGTTATCGCTTGTTTTCATACATCAACTCTTTGCAGTTGTTAATAAGCAATTGATTAGTTATTACTTATTTGTTCCTCTTGACCTGATTGGTAGTTAGAATCTCAATTTAGAAATAACAATTTTTCTAGCCTTCTAACCTTCTGAGGGGATTTCTGGATTTTCATGTTCTATTTGCTTATTGGAACCTTTAATTTAAGAATTAAATCATATTTGATTTCTTAATTTGTTCATTAAATATTAGGAGCTAGTCTGATTTGTTTTGTTCAAAATTTGATTTCTGAATTAATGTTTTGTTATCATCACATAAAGTCATTGACTGCATTTTGTGATTCCTTTCTTCATGCACTTGTGAATGGAGTGTGTTTGCCATGCTTTCTTAAAATGTCTTATGAGAGTGTATGCTTCCAATAGTTCTTTTGAAATAAAGTTGGAAGCTTAGGAGTCTTTAAGTATGGTTAATTGTTTGGTTGTCATAAAAGTTGAAGCTGGTTAAGTGCAGATGTGAATGATTGGATTTTCCATTTACAGGAATCTTTTCAGAGACTGCTGCACAAGCAAGATGGGTCCAGGGCTGACTGGGAATATCCCTTTGCTGTAGCTGGCATCAATATTTCTTTTATGTTAGCTCAGATGTTGGATCTTCAATCAGGTAAAACAGATATTGAATTTGAATAGATATCAATTTTTGTTTACAAAAGTTGTGATCCTGCCTTCTTGACCAGCCTGGGAAAGTGCTGGATTAGACACGTAGTGAATGATATAAAGCACTGTTTACTAGCATCCTTTTGGTTTTAAATACCATGTTTCTCTACTAATTTGATTCGCAGCATAGTTGCTTTATTTTCTTTTCAGATTATTGCAAAATGCACTCACTCTTATACTGTAGTTTCTTTCATATTTGATCCTAGTTTTATTTGGACTTTTTTTAGAAGCAATGTTATTGGTTAACTATGACAGAATGTTAAATAGGTCCTATTCGTTCCATATTTATTTGACGAAATTGGCCACCTAGTATACATGCAGGTATTTACATGGACATTTTCTTACGTCAATTATTATTATTATTTTTTTAAAGAAACTGATAAAACAAGAGAGAAAATACAGATAATAAATTGTTTTCCTTCTTTTGTAGGGAAGTGTTATTAACTTTTCTTAATGCTTAACATAATTAGAGGAAGCATTATTCATTTTAAAATTTATTAGCTGGTTCCTCTCTGTCATAAACATTAATTATCTAATTCTAGCAATTAAAACCAATTGCTACTTAATGAATTTTAGAAGTATGAAGAGTCAACTGACCAATTTTAAAATCAAGATAGGCTTTCTGTATTGATGCCAAACTTTTGGGGGTTGTTGAAATCCTCTGTCCCTTTTATCAATTTCATTCTGAAAGAAAACTACATGGTCAATTTCATCAAATTTTAACAACAAAAATATAACTAGGCTGATTTGGCATTTCCCATCATACAAGAGTGAAACTGTTTATGAGAGATAAAAGTTTAGTATCAAATTGTGAAACAATACTAGAGACACTGGTGACTTTTGTGATTATTGCTCTTTTTATCTTTTTCCATTGCGATTGCTAATGCCTCAATCATTCATGGATAAATGTCCGGGCTATACGTTTCTTGCAGGAAAGCCAACTTCTTTGGCAGGAATCCGTTTTCTTGAACTGCTTAAAGAAGATGCAGTGGCATTTGATAACCTTTATTGTGTTGCTTTCCAAATGATGGACGCTCAATGGCTAGCAAAGCATGCTTCATACATGGAGTTCAACGTAAATAATTTTTATTGTATTCTTGTTTATAGAATTCCAATATTTGAACAAATTGCTTCTTCTATTCTTGGCTATTGGTTCGACCTCATTCTATAAATTTTCAGGATGTTTTGAAGTCGACAAGAACTCAGTTAGAGCGTGAGCTTGCACTTGAAGATGTCGTCAGTGTGAAAGATTTACCAGCATACAACTTGTTGAGAAGATGAGTTTTAATATTGTTTATTTGTCAACCACTTTCATCTATTCTTGCTGCAATACATGTTAACGTTTTATAATCTGCTTTAACCAAATATATAAAATAACACCATAATTCTGTTGACCTCCAAAGTCAAGTATAGCTTCACATTCTTCTTTTCCGCCATTGAAATGTAAATCTGTAAAGGGCCTAAGGTGGCATCAATGTGGATGCAACTCCAATGCAAATTCTTTACTTCCTTAGCTGGTATGTCCACATTTTATACTGCTTCTGAGTTCGCATTTGCTTGTCGATGCATTACCGAAGAATTTGAGAATATAACAGTAATTATATTATACAATTTTACAAGCACCATTTTCTATAAATCAACTATTGGCTCCAAAAGAAAAGAAGAGAAAAGAAAATACCTGTTTACCTCACTGATTTGCAGTATGCGACAATGGAAGGTCAACCCTCAAGTTCAAATGCTAATTTGCCTCTTTTTGGCTGGAAGGAAAGCTTAAAACTCAAAAATGAAAGACTCAAAAGTCACTTTGAAAATTATTTTCTGGGAAAAGATTCGTTTTTAAATGTATAACAATTCTAGTTTACATCCAACAAAGAATAGGTCTCGCAAACGTGGGTCAAAATCGTTTGGACGAAACTGTCACTGTATGTCTAGGACATTTGAAATCAAGGAAAAGATTACCGAGCAACGTTTTTATTTGAGATTAACTATAAAATTTAAAAAAATATTATTTTACATAGACAATATTATTTTATTATATATTAATGTTATTATGTTATAGATGAATAATATTAGTGGATAATAGAGTGATATTGTAAGATCCATAACTGATTAATATTTATTTATAATTAAGTAACATTTTTTATAATTAAATAATATTTTTCAAAATTTTATAATAAAATTTGATTGCATCATAATATTTTTTTTAAATCAATAACGAGTTAGAAAATTAGCAATTGGAAATAAATGACAGCTGAAATGAAAAATCCAACATCGATTATAAGGAGGTCTTCAAGCCCTCTTTCCAAGGAGAAAAAATTACATATAGGTCCATTTATTACATTGTATAAGAACTATGGATAGAGTTATATAATACATGGTCTACTTAATACACCGTTTAGTAACCACTTTTTATAAAATAAACAAGGGACTATAGATATCAAATTACACCGGATAAAATAAACCCAATCCTTTTGGTAATACATCGTAAAGAAAAAGAGAAATTAGAAGGGCAGTTCGTCTCCGGCGTCTTTCCTGTATCCTCTGCATTTTCTAACTTTCATCGTTTTTTTTTTTATTCCTTTTTATATAAATCTCAGTTTTCTTGTTCTTCTTTCAAAGGACAATCTTCAAAGCACACCTTTCTCAAGAGGCAAAATAATGACAATATGACAATCTTCAATTTTTTTTATTTAACAATAAAATCGATTGTTGCTGCTTTTGTTTCCCGTATCCAAATTTTGGTTTGGTCTTGTTGCTGCTCAAAGATTAATTTTTTTTCACTCCATTTTCCAATTTTTGTTTCCCATATGATTATCTATTTGAGTTTGGTTTTGTTTTCGTTTTTTTTACTCCATTTTCCAATTTCTTGTTTGGTCTTGTTGCTACTCGAAGATTAAGTTTTTGAAGTGCTTTCATGTTTCATTGTGTCGTTGGCTTTCTTCTTCTTTATTTGTTTTTGGTTTTGTTATTGGAATTGGATTGTCATGATTCTCGCCCATCTTATACGTAATGCTCAAGGTCAAGTAACATACATCTCAGGAGGTGGTCTTAGACCTGTCTTGAATTCCATTTCTGCTTGTCTGCACACTACTTTGATTACTAGTTGGTCTGTGTTTCTTGTTCTCGTTTTGTTTTTCAATCTTTTTTTTTTTTTTTTTTTTTTTNATTTTTTTTAGTTCTTGTACATGTTTATTTTCTTAATCCTTTTGATTTAATTAGAAAATATTTTTTAGATTTCTTCACTACTTTTATTGATCCATTATTTATTTCTATGCTTTTGAAATTAATAATAATAATTTTTTTTCAAACTTTTTAGTACTTGTATAAAAAAATATTTTTTATTACTTTCCAACAAAAACGATTTTCCTAGTTTTTATTCAAATAACTATTTTAATACTTGTACAAATTTTAGTAAACCAATTAGTTACTTTTTGAAATTTATTAATAAAAAAACTCATGATGATAGCGCAACCATTTTGTTCAAAAATTATAATTGTTAGAAAAAACATAACAAATTCCTATCAACCATTAGAATCAAACACAAGATGATAAATAGATTTTACGAACATTTGTTGGGCTCTCTTTGGGAAAGAGCAATTCATGACCCAACATAGGTCCACCCATTTGTTCAATAATGCGCATGCATCATTCTTCTTTACTTTGAAAAATTAGCCTACATCATTCTCTCTCACCTAGAGAAATCTCTCCACCCACATCCAAGGTGCTGATGTGGAACGACATAATCATTTCTTTCAAAAATTGCAAGTGTTGAAAGGGGCACAATCAATTCCTATCAACCATTAGAATTAGGCACAAAATTGCACTCTTCAGGCTCTGCTTTTTTAGTCATGTTCACATTTTTCAGCTAAATTCCACTAGATGATGGACAAACCTTACGAACAAACTTCTATTAAGCCCTCTTTGGGAAAGACCAATTCATGACCCAACATAGACCCATCGATACATTAAATAATACACCTGCATCAATTTCTCTTACTTGGAGAAACGAGCCCAAAAGTTGTAAGACTTGAGAGGAGCACAACTAATTCCTATCAACCATTAGGATCAGGCACAATAGTGCACTTTTCAAGCTCTGTCGTTTTAGTCAAGTCCACATCTTCGGACTAAATTCCACTAGATGATGGATAAAATTTTATGAATGAACTTCTATTAGGCTTTCATTAGGAAAGATCAATTCAGGACCAATATAAACTCACACATATGTTTAATCATGCATATGCATCATTAAGTACCAACAACATTGCCTCTGTGTGGCAAAGCTACTCTGGGAAGGTAAAGCTTTGCTATACAAAGACATTAAGTCCGGCACTGACCAACATTTCTATATATAGCAAACATATACTGACAAAAAGATATATGTCTGCTATATTTTGGAGAAATACATTCTTCAATTCTCTGTCTATTTTCTGAAATTCTATTGAACTTTGAAATTATCTTCTACATTACTTTTCTATTCATAAGAAGCTCTGTCTTTTTTACTTATAAATGCAAGGTTTTATACACATTTTCACTAACAAAATGAAGATGTGGATATGGTTTGGGACCTCATTGGAGAGGATCTATATCTGTCAGAGAACTTTGATGGTCATGTTAATACACCACTATATATAGCAGCTTCAATGGGACAGATAGTTTTTGGCTTGGAAGTATTGAGGTTGAAACCATGTTTTGCTACGAAGCTAAACCCCAATGGTATGCATTTGGCCATTAGAGATGGCCATGCTAGAATGGCCGAGCTAATGTTAGACGGTAACATCCATCTTATTCGCATTCCTAGAAGAGAAGGAATTACTCCTTTCCCTTGTGTAGCTGAAATAGGAGATGTTTATCTCTTGAACAAATTTTGCCTGCCATTCATGATAAAGACTTCAAACAGCCATTCTTGATAAAGATTGAAGCTTTTCATTTCCTTGTTATAAGACTTCAAACAGCCATTCATGATAAAGATTCTCAAATTCAGGCGAAGAAAATTTTAAAGTGGAAAGATGGTTAAGACAACAAAGTTCTACACATAGCAGCAACAAACAATCAACCCTAAGTAATTTACTCTTTTCCACTCTGCCTTCTTTGTTCATAGTCTTAATGACTCTTGGCATATCTGGACCTGGTACATGAATATTTTTATGCATGCAATCCCAGGTGGTTGTTGCACTTTCTTTGGTTTTACTTATTGATAGTTGCATATTAGACTATTCAGTGGTTTTAGGAAATATGTATTATACAATATGTATTAAATGGATTGGTACAGTTTTATTTAATTTCCGTAGTAGAAAACATATATTAGTTACTGTTTTGTTTTGTATCAAATTGTGGCATTACTTTGGGAGCTTCTCTCAAGTACTGTGTTTATCAGATTTGGTTATATCAAAGCCAAACTAATAATTCAGAAACTGCAGACCACACTATTATTGGACATTGCATTCTTTTTTCTCCTCAGCAGATCAGATTAATCGGACCAACTTACTTCCTAATGAAAACATTTTCTCTTATCAAACATTCATGTCAAATTGACGACCATCTTTTTTAATGCAATAACAGGAAACAAGAAAGGATTATAAAACTTCACTTCCATAATAAATATAAACCAGAGAAAAAACGAGAACAGAAACACAATGATATTTTAAGAAACTGGAGGTGGACTGAATTATAACCATTAACCTGTAGCTAACAAGACCAACAAACTAAATTGTTACAGAAACTTACAATAATATCACGAAAAGAAATGCAGTTAAAACATTTGAGACTTACTATTTAGAAAGAAAACAGTAACATGTTGAGAGCACAGAACAAAAGCAACATGGAAAACTTGGTGAAGGCTGCAGTAGCAATTGGTACTGTTGTTGAGACTGTCAGCAGTAACCATCAATGTTATGAGGAGCAATATTTCTGTTCAAATGAGATTTCAAGCATTAAAAATAACCATATCAATTTGAATAATTCGTAGCGGAAAAAAAGCACTAAGTATTTTCTCAAGTGGGTTGGTCAGTCTGTAACACTTGTTACCTTTGTTTTAATTGTTTTGCCACTATGAAAAAGACCAATACCCTTGAACAAGCACAGGTAGAGGTAAGGCTACAGAAATGGTCATGATAACCATGGAAATAACAGGACTTAGCGATACTAATGACGAGATAATCTATAGCACTGAGAATAGGTAGACTGGCAAGAATAGCAGTTCGCTAAACTGGCAATCAACAAGGAAGAAAAAAAAGAAAGTTCGTACTCCAAAGGCTTAAGGAGTTCAAGAACCAGAAGATGAGAAAAAATATATCACTCATGATAACTTTACCTGCATGGTGAACTTGTGTTATTGAAGAGTTATTGTCCTGCCAAACTCCTCCAGGTGAGGTGAGCAAAGCATGCATTGCCTGTATCATTTGTTATATCTCTTTTGGAACAAAATGATTGATATACTCAAATTCTCCTAAAATGAGAGTATAGGCCTCAAATGATCAGCTGTAGAAGTTATTGCAACAGTCAGAGTTGATGAGAAAGCTTTTAATACTCCAGCAGCAAAAAACATTTTTCTAACTTCTTGATTGTCTCCTTGTGAATCTAAAATATCTACAGCAGTCACATCCTTTGTATTCTTGGTATTTACCTCAACTCCACAATTGATTAGCAGTTCAACTACCTGATAATTCAATAAAATTCACAAATTAGTTGATTAATACTGACTTTATGTATGAACTTGAAAAGAAAAGAACCCTCCTACTGGACTCATCGAAGAAATCCAACCAGGAAGTAAAAAGCATCCAACAACGTTACTCTTCAAAGTCACCTGAAGAACCGTCTCTCTTCTTGTTGTCACATCTTAGAATGATTTCAGAGAAGCTGTCAAGAACCTTTTCAAGAGATCAATGCTCCCTTCTTGAGCCACACGATGTATAGGAACAATTCTTTCCCTTCCTCTTTAAGGAATTAGATTGTGGTTCGCTCTTAAAGTTGAAGTTCCAAATCATTTTATCCATTTTGCAAAGCAATATGCAAAGGGCTTAACCCTTCCGGGTTTGACTTGCTGAAAAAGGAAAATTGCATACTCACCATCTCCATGGCAAAAAGGGTATGGCCTCTTTTAGCAGCTATGTGCAGAGATGTATTAATGTATGGTACAGAATCAAATCTTTCTAGGATATATGGATCTTCCCCAATTGAATTGTACAATCTGGTGATGTCTTCATTTCTTTTATTCTGTTATTGTTGATATCTTCTCTTTGTTCCAAGACAGCTTCCATTATCATGCTGCTAAATTGCCTTTGAGCATCTTCAGCAATACTCTATGTACCTTCCGTTCTGATTAAAAAAAGAGGGAAAACAAAAAGAAAAAAGTAAAACTATCAATTAGTAAAGAAGAACCACTAAATGGATAAGTAAACATGAAAACAAATTATCATTATAGATTGATCAACGAAATGGCTTTACAAACTAAAGGTAATTGTAGTCAAAAAATTATACATCTTCTCTTTTCTCTCCTTTCCATATAAACTTTTGAACCTGAAGGTAGAATGTCTAATGTCCAGATGAGATTGAACTTGACGTGATGAAACCCCATCTGAAATATCAACACAAAACATATTTACAGTGTAGAAAAATTCCAGAAATAGACAATCACATATACAATGGAAAAGACAGAGACCATATTCATTTACCTGCTAATTCTGAATGCTTCCAAGCTCTCCATGAACCCCTCTCTCTGCTGCTCCAGTCAATGAATATTGTGCTGTAATGGTACCTCAGGTCTTACTTAATGCAACATTACCTTTTACAATATGTGCGAAAAAATTTCACTAATTGGATTCCACAGGTGAAATTGACGAGTAAAAAAAAAACTTTCTTTCTTCAAGGTATAACATTGAAATGGCAGATTACTATTTGACAGTTTTATGAATTTAATTCATGAAATGGCAGGCAATTAGCTGTTTAGTTATCCAACCTTGTATTTGGAATATAACCACATTGAAATCACCTAAATGTAACTCCAAAATGCACAAAGCGACCACTAACCAAGCCAGCAACTTAAAAAGAAGTAAAACTATCAAACCAGGTATTGCATTGCAACTTGCAACCAATTTATAACCAAAATACCTGCAAAACTGTGAGGAAGATGCAGCCTAGGACAATGAAGTGGCAGAAGGCTCTACCCTCTGTGCTTACTGCACGCTGCTCAGAAATTGGATTATCAACCTCCTCTTGCACATAAACTTGATCACTCAAACAGATACCACCCATGTCCAGTGCCAATTACAAAACCATCAGTCATTTCACAATCAACATAAAATTAATAATCAATAACTAGTATGAATGTCAAAATTTCTCAAAAACCAAGTTTATGTTCCTACTGCGGTCTTGGTCCTCAGTTTTTCTGTTTTGATTGATGATTCAAATAAAAATAGTTTTGCATGCACTCGGATGTAGTCAATGGACACTACTTGCTCCTTGGAAATAATTGCTCCTGTATCTGTAAGTAGAAAAACTCAAACTTCAAAATCTTATTTCCTTCTAGGCGAACTCCAATAAACCCTTGAAAACCTTATAGAATGAGTTTTCAGGTTTCTTGTAATACTCCTGCTAAAATAGGAAAACACATTTTTTGAGTTTTTGCTTTCTGTAAGCAAGGTGGCAGATGCACAGTGGATGAACATAAAACTGTTTTAGACATACAAATCTAAACTACCTTCTAACAGAAAAAAAAAAAAAAAAAAAAAAAACATACTTTGAAAATAATTCAATGAGATATTCAGTCAGAGTTATCAAAATAAGCTAGCTCCATAATTTTACATAAAAACAACAATTAAAAAGCTGACCAGGAATCACCTTAAAGATTTGTTCCTCATAAGACAATGGTCCTTCACAAAGTGGCAGCTTAAACTCTGGTATGCTTGACCATACAGGATCAGGAATAACAATTTAAATTTAGCCACATTAAGAACATTCAAAGCCATGTAAGATTCGACTACCAGTGCACATATTACTATCAAGCCATACTCACCCAGATTTATGACATAAAATTGCTGAATTGTTCAATCGCCATCATTTAATACATGTCAATGAACCCTTAATTATTTGATTTTTGACAATTTTTTCCACCCCCCGTTCCCTTTAAATATCCACATAGTATTACTTCAGTTATATGACAATATTAGAGTAATACTACCGTTCATAAAAATGCTTAGAAAGCCTTTAAAACAAGTAAAAAAACAAGCGCCTGAATCCAATGCCTATATCAAGGTCATAAGAGTATAAAACTTAGCATGTCATCATTTAAAATTCTTTAGGCAACTTCTATTTTTTCACATGAGCTTAGACAGGAATTAACCCTACTAAATATTTAGCCTCTGAAAACTGTCACCTTGCAATGCAAATTGCAAACAAGCTCATAGAAAAGACTCTTCTCCATTCACACACACACGCACAAATATATATATATATATATTTACATATGATTTATTCAAAATTTAGTTACTACAAATTGAACATGCTATCAACTGAAACAAAGTAGCCCACATAAGAACGTAAGAATCACCAACAAAGGGAGCAAAACTCAAAGAAGCACCGCAAATATGATCTTTGAAATGAATTATTCATATTTAGTAGCACCAGAAGGTTAATACATTATAATCAATCGATGCAACCTTTACAACCGATTGCCAAATTTTTCATGGCTAGGTTTACACTATTCCATCTCTGAAGTCATAAAACAACCTGCTATACTATCCGTGTAACTCCTTCACCAAATCAACTATAGCCTGGTCTTGGACTTCAAGAAAAACAAACAAATGCTTGGTTTTTATATACATTCCAAACTCAAAGCAACGAATTACTTACCCACAAATACACCAAACCTTGCTAAGCAGAAGCAGCCTTGATAGCTTTCTGCAATTCAGATTCCAAATCGCTAACCTGAGTGGTAGGCTTCTTTGTTTCTCTTCCCTCAGCATCTCCATTGACACTTTTCTTGCTCCTCCATCGTTCGAACTCCCCAGAGCTCTCTCTTGTAGGCTGCAACACCTTCTCACCCGTACCACTCTCTCGGTGATAATGCTTTCCTGACACTCCCAACTTTATCTGCTCCAAACTCTGTTTCATCACCCTATTCTCTTTCTCCAAAAGCTCCAAATCCCTGCTCATCCAAAAACACATACCCTTCAACACTTCCATATCAGCCACATTACTCTCAGTCTCAGCACTCTTCTTCTTCTTCTCTTCCTTCACTTCCTCAACTCTCTCTATTCCAATTTTATTCAATGCCAGATATGGAAACTTAGTTCCCAAATTGGCAGGAAAATTCACACCCCAGCGCATATTGACCACAACCCGCTTTCTCACTGGCAACACAGTCCTTGCCATTACAGCAATTCCAGACAAAAGCCCATCATCTTTCCCTCCATTCTTCCAAGCAAATTGCCTCTCTGGCTCAGACCCAATTCCACTATTTGGGCAAACCCTATTTTTCTCCATAAAACCACTGTTCAAAAACCCATCTCTGCCACCACAAGGCTCTAGTTTGAGCTCCTGCCAAACCGAAGATGGCCCTTCAGGTGCAAACCCATCTCCAGACTCAACATTCGAATGTGACCCAGGATCCAAATTTACACCACCACTGGAGTAATAAGACCCAGAAACCAGATTATTATCAGGGTTTGAAAAAGTGGTTTTTTTCAGAGAGAAGTTGCCAAATTGGGGTTTGAAATGGAGAGAGAAAGTGGGGTTTGATGGGGAAGGAGAAAAGTGAGCAGTGAAAACGAGAGGGGAGTTATTTGGGGAGCCAAAAATGCCAAGTCCAGACTTGAGGGAGACAGAGAAAGGATTGGAGGCTGTGGAGGTGGGAGAGTAGGAAAGCTTGAGGGAAGGACCAGAAGGGAAGGTGGATGAGAAGGAGAAGGAAAGGTGAGGAGAGGGAGAGCTGGTGGTGGTGGAAATGGAAGTGAGAAAAGGTTGGTTGAACATGGTTATGGGTATCTTTGCCTTCAATAGTGGACCATGATGATGATTTTGGTTTTGGTTATGGTTTTGGTCCTCTGGAAGCTTGAGAGAGAACTTCATCTTTCTCTCTATTATATCACAAAAGAAATCTCTCTGCAAGAAATAGAAGGCTGTGGATTACAGAGGAGAAGGAACATCGTTCAAGTTTTAAGCAGTCATGAGAAAAGGATTTATCTTTTATGCGCAGACCTCCAACGCAAAGCCCCTCACATGGAAAAAAGAAAGGATAGGAGAGAGTAAAAAAAAACAATAGCAGTATTCTTATATAATGGATTTTTTATTTATTTTTTATTCTTTTCTTTTTTCCATTTTTTTATTATTTTTTTATTTTTTTTTGTTCTGGTTATTCTCAAGACGTTAAGCTCAATTGTGGTACCGACAAAAAAAAATACCAAAAATAAAATAAAAATACTAAGGAAAAAAATTTGTATATGAGTTTTAATGATCTCAAATTTTGAGTTTGAGATATTTAAAAGAAATATATTCATATGGGTAGATTATTAATTTTTCTTTCTTAAAGTTTGATGATGATCTATTCTTAGATTTGGTTGAGTGGTGAAACTTTTAAAAAAATATAATAATTTTATATTTATTAAAATATTAATAAAATTTAAATTTATGTAATAAATGTTGTGTATAAGCATTTAATTAGTTTATTTTTTATTTTTTATTTATTTAAAAATTTATTTATCTATATTTAAATTATTTAATATATTAATTAATAATATTTTAAAAGATATTATTTGTTAAATAAATTTAGTTAATATTTTAATTTTTTATAGCATAAATCTAGAAAATATTAAAAGAATTTAAAAGTATAGAGATATTCAATTCAAAGTTTAGATAAGTTTATATGAATCAAAAGATATTTAATTTAGATTTTAATAGATTTTATAAAAGTCTATTAAAATTTAAGTGTATTCAATTAAAATTTTATATAAGTCTTTTAAAATCTCAACATATTCAAAAAGTCATTAAATTTAAAAAAATTTTAAAAATGATGAATTTTAATGGATTTGATTGGATTTTAAAAAGAATTTTGTGAATGAAATAGTTTAACTGAAATTCCATCTATTTTTTTATAGATTTTATTGGATTTTTATAAATTTTATGCATAATCCATAAAAATCTATGAATTTTTTTAAAATATACGTCTCTATTTAAATTCATTGAACTTTAAATTGAATACACCCTAAGTTAAAATTTTAAGCCGCTCCAATGTTTTAATAAATAAATTAAAAGTTTGATGCTGATAACTGTAACGATTTTTTTATTTTTTTTTTATTTTACAGTGGAGGGAGTCTCCCATCATTTAGTAGAAAATAGCTCATAGATGATTGCAATGGAAAACGTTGTCTACTACAGTAATTATGTATTATTATTTTTTTGATGAATTAGCATTTATGTATTTTGATAACAATAACTTAGTCATTTTATATGTATCTGGATTATAAAGGGTAAAAAACTACCTAATACTAAAAGTAAGATTTACCAACATATATATTATTATTTTATTAGTTAATAAATGTTGAACATCTTCCAAGTAGCATAACAAAAAGAACAACAAAGAGCAAAAAATAATACCTCTCTTAGAAAGTGAGCTTATAAAATAGACCTTTTAACTAGGTTCATATTTTTTATTCAAAACTGAACAAATAAGCTTTATAAAAAATAAAATAAAAAGCAATAATTAAATTTAAAAATCACAATACATTAAGCAAATAAAAAATAACCACTAAAGTAAAATCTAAAACAGACATACAAAATCAGTCTAAGCAAATCTATAAGCTTCATGACCAGACAAATCTTCATAATAAAATGCACAAAAAGGCATAATAGATGACCACTAAGCAGTTTGAGAAATCTTCAGAGCATGCTTTGAAAGAATATATGTCACTCTATTACATTTTCTATAAATATGTGATATCTGAAACTAAATACCAACAATAAAATTAAAGCATAAAGACCAGAGCGATTGAAACTTCCAAAGAACTTTGTCAAAATGAGTCGTTAAAAGCCTTACCATATAAATAGAATTACTTTCCATCAAAATACGATGTCAAGCTCTAACTTTCGCACATTCTAATGCAAACATAATAGCTAGCAACTCCTCTTCAAAAGCACAAAGATCACCAAACGGCACTGCAAAATACCCTATAACAAAACCTCTACAGTTTCTAAAATTCTTTCGTCATCCTGCTAAACCCAGATTACCCAAAGCTGTCACATATGTGTTTACTTTAATGCAATTCGACCATGGAAAAATCCAACGAACCAGAATTATTTTTGAAGCCTTGGAAAATAAAATTACACATAAAGCCAACGAGCAATAACCAAATCCTGAGCAGAATTACACACTTTACTCGTTTGCTTCAAATTTACAAATTTAATTGCACCCGATATAAAAAGATATAAATTTTATAATAATTATAATACTAATATTACTAATAGTTCATAGTTGATATTGTTTGAAAANGGTAAAAAAAAATACATTTTTGTATTAATTGAAAAAATTAGTTAATAGGGGGTGTGATTGCAAACTATGCAAGGTATATTAAGTGTCAGTGCGTCAGTGTCAGTCTCACGGAGGGTATTATTGTATTTTATTTTACCACGTAGAAGATATAGTATATCTCACGGACAGAAAAATAAACGGAAGGGAATGAGATGTAATTTAGACAAATCTCAGAGATTTAAATGTCATTTAGAAAAATCTTAGAGAATGAAGATGTAATATACCCAAATAAATATCATGTTTGAATTAATTGAGTTATTATGGATGCTGGTAGTTTTTTTTTTTTTTTTTTTAAAAAAACGAATGAATAAATGACTTATCCATATAACTATAGAAACTTTTTTTTTTTAAAAATATAAGTTAAAATTTATTTTTCAGAATTGATAATAAAAAATAAGTTTAAATGCATTTTAGTACATTTTAAAATTGAATTTGTTCATTTAGGGGTCTCTATAATTAATTTGTGCAATTGATACACTCTAAATAATTAAAGTTGCACATTTGTCCAATGTAGTTGAAATTTACAAAAAAAAGTTGCACATTTGTCCAATTTAGTTAAAATTGACAAATTCTATTAACTTAAAATTAACAGATGACTCTCAAAATTATTTTTTTTCATTTTTTATTATACCATTTTTTTTTCCTTTTTTTTTTTTAATTTTTGGTAAAATTAAAAATGAAATTTTTTTTTTGAGGGTTATATGTTAATTATAAGTTGAAAGAATTTGTTAATTTTAACTAAATTGGACAAATTTGTAATTTTTTTTGTCAATTTCAACTACATTTGACAAATGTGAAATTTTTTTGTATTAATTGCACAAATTAATTGTAGAGACTCCTAAATGAACAAATTCAATTTTAAAAAATACTAAAATGCATTTAAACCTACAAAATAAAATTTCAAATTTAAGGAAATTAAATGATAGTTTAAACTCGTAAAATGAGCCTTTTACCTTATAAAGATAAGCACGGTTAGAATCTATTTGAATTCCAAAAAGCTTGGTATTAAAGTGTAATTATGGTATTTTAGAGGGTCCAAATATAATTTGCCTTTTTTTAAAGACAAAAAAAATTAAAATAATTGGTTCTACGGAGTAGACCAATTTATCACACCCCCATGTCCCTCCAACTAATTCTATAAATTTTGTTGGGTTGACATAAATTATTTATACCTTATATGTGTATTTCACTTTTGCTTTGATCAAATACAATAATTTTTTGTTTAAAAAAAGGTACAATTTTTTTATAAAAAAAAAAAACAAAAGACTTTTGTTTTATAAAAACATAACTGCCCCATAATGGAATCTACAACGTGATTAGAAAGTGCTTATGATTTAATTATATATATACTTGTTTTTTCTTTGTTTTAAGTACCTCACAGTGCAATTCACCAAAAAAAAGTACCTCACAGTGCATAGTTAAATTCATCCGTTATCATCCATTAGACTCAGCATACGCATTTCATTAATTTATAATTCATGAAAGAATAACACATAGTTTTTTAATTAACTTGCTGATGAAAATGATTCTTTTAAGACAATAATAATTAACATAATGCTTCCTCTGGAGTTTTTAATTAATATATAGAAAACTTATATAAAAACTCCCGGTATAAAAGAAATATACATCTTTTCAACGATGGAAATAATACTGTTGAGATAAGTTTTGTGATAGCAATTCCAACTAATTAATAAAAGGAAAAAAACTGATATATATACACATTTTTTGTTAATTTTCATCAAATGTCTATTTCAGCGATAAAATGTAATTTTTTTAATATTTTTGTTGTGATTATATTGTTTTGTAAATATAAAATTATATAACCCAATTACAAGTTTAAATTTATTTTAAAATAAATAAATAAAATCTATATTTCATGCAAAAATGAGAGTAAGATAAACAGCTAACTTTCATCACAGGCGCGTGACGACCAGACGCCGACTCAACACGTTACGTAGAATAGGGCGGGGAACAACAGGTACTTCTTCCCCATTTAAAAACTCCTACTCCCCAAAAACTCTCCTCCTATCTGTTTCTGTTTCTCTCTCTCTCTCTAAAATTTCAATTGGTTTTTAATTTTATTTTTAAATTATATATTTCTCTGGTGGGAGAGAGAAAACCAGGGAAATGCCACAGAAGAAGGAAGAAAACATGAAGATGACAGAGATGAGCAAGAGATTGTATATGAAACTCTGAATGTAACCTCAAAAAACAAACACAGAGAGAGAAAGAGAAATCCTCAAAAAATTTAAATATAAGAAATTCTTTTAGGTTTATTTTTACTTTGAGCATCTTAAAAAGGCCAAGAATTGTCTAATATTTTTGACCTCCAAATGCACATGGCTTCTTGGGCTTCTCTTCTCTCCAACATTTGTTTTATGTTTATCTTTTACCTCACATGCTCTCCTCTTTTCTCTCTTCTATCTACTACTCTCTATCTCTCAAACAGCGCCACATACTAATTCAGTATCATTGAAAGCTTTTGACTGAATAGTTGAAATAAGAGATTCCTCAGATCTACAGTGAAAGCCTCTAACTATTCTCTGCCTCAATTCCTCTTCTCCATCGGCGCTTCTTTCGTGTTCTGGTTGAATTTCGATTCATTCCGTAAAGGTTAGCTTTCAGTTCATGGGGCTTTTTAATTTGCTGCACGGTTAGTCCCAATTTTGTTAAGGTTTAGTTTTGTAATTGCGCCGTGCCATCAAGTCTGCTGTGGAAATTTAATTATAATCATGCTTTGATTGATGGATCACGGCTTCATTGCGTCGAATTCGGGTTTGGATTCGGATCCGCTTTCACCTTTTTTCTTTGCAAATATGAAATAGTTTGGATTTTTATTCTGCTATTGGCACTGTTTTTTTTTTAAAATACTATTGGCAGTGTTGAATTTGTTGATTTCTACACATTTCTTTGACTAAAGTAATTTAAGAATTATACATCGGAAATGACATAATTATTAATTTTTCAAAAAAATAAAATTTGAAAAAGAGTTTCATTTTAACTCCGATATTTTCTGGGAAAATTTTGTGTTGAACGATAGCTACATCATGTCATTGTCTTAGCTTTTTGGTTATGTATAGAATTTTGCTAAATTTCTGCATAGTTTACTTTCTACAACTTTCATTGCCTGGTGGCGGAGTTAGTTTACTGATCTTGGTATTTCTCCACATAGGCAATTGAGGTGTCTATTCGAAAAAATAATTTTTGGGATAATCATGATATTTTATAAAATTGGGCTTTCCTTTCTTTTCAAATGGTGTCAAGTCAGCAAAATAATTTCCAGTCCATTTTCCGTAGATAGTTACTCTATGATTTTTGTTTATGTTCTTCATATATAATTCAACAAAGCATGCTTTCTTTCAAATTCAGGAATCGAACTGATCTGGAACAGTTTTTCAAGAGTGGACGACAATTTCAGCAATATATTGATTTTTTTTCTTAGTGTTCTGTTAATGCTATCCATATTGCCTTATCTGTCAGATATTAACTGTAGCATGGAGCTACTCTCAGATGACTGAAATGCATATACTTGCTGTTGAAGCACAAAGTACTAGTATTTTGATGAGTTTGTGTGTCGTGGAAGCTTTAATTGAATGATATTATTCAGTGAATTTCCATGGTTTGCGAGATGGAGACTGATCAAATTGAAGAAATGGAAATGGAAATGGAAATGGACGTGGAAATCCTCCCTTCAATGTGGCCTGAAGATATTGGAAATGATGTTGGAAAGCAGTTCAACGTTGAAAAGCCAGGACGAGATCAAGATATGTTGGAGGAGGTCACAATCATGGAGGACGCAACTATAGTCGATTTTAAGCGTCTTTTAGAGCTAGCTAATTATACGGACAAAGGTTCCTCTCAGCTGGCATACCTTGTAAAACACTGGGAGTATAAACAGGCAAATGCTGTACGCCTTCTCAAAGAAGAACTTGACATTCTAAGCAGACAAAGACAAGAAGTTGAGCTCAAGAAATTGGAGATATTGGAGGATTACCGATTTGAGGAAGAAACATATGGTGGTGATAAACGTCCTATTTCTATTCTGGATGAAGTTTATGACATATGGCCAGATGTTCCTCGGATAAAAAATGATGTTCTTGTTCAGAATAAGAGAGTTGAAATAGAAGCCGAATATGATACTGTTGTATACTGGAAGCAGCGTGCCTTGCACTTGGAGAAATTGTTGGAGGCCAGTGTACAGAGAGAGAATGTACTCTTGGAGAAGTTAGAGGATAGCATTAAAAATCTTGAAAGGCAATCCTCACCAGTGGAAGAACTGTCCCAGATTTTGAAGAGAGCAGATAATTTCTTACATTTTGTACTTCAAAATGCACCTGTTGTTATTGGTCATCAGGTAACTGCTGACAGACATAATAATGGAAATCCCCATAACTCTTCTCATAGGTCTTTTGTAAAGTTTTCGTAGCTTTTGGCACTTACCCACTTACTTGTTAGCCACTAATTCTCTGAGAACCTTCTCTTCCAGGATAAAGAGTTGCGATATCGCTTTATCTATAATCACTTCCCAAGTTTGCACGAGGAGGTAATTAGTTACCATTGAAATTACTATTCAAGGTTTGATGGTATTGCTGTATAGTTTTACTATATTTTGATAAATTAACCCTTCTGTATAGTCTTGGCCCAAATTCAGAGTGCTTCTAGTTTTATTTCCTTTTTGTAACTTCTTTCTTTTTTTCTCCCTCTTCTGAAAGCATCTATTGCAGTAAGTGGCTTTTAATACCTTCAAATTTACATTACTGTGTCAGGACATCATAGGAAGAACAGATGTCGAAATTTTTACAGGATCTGGTGTCAAGGAATCTCAAGACTTCAAAAGAGAAGTTCTGGAAAAGGGATTACCTGCAAAAAGAGAGATAACTTTTGAGACAGAATTATTTGGCTCAAAGACATTTTTGATATATGTGGAACCAGTCTTTAGCAAGTCGGGGGAGACAATTGGTATAAATTATATGGGCATGGATGTAACTGACCAGGTACATAATTTTTCTTTTTCTTTTGGTTGTCACAATAAGACTGTTATTGTGATTTCAATGGGTAATCATGTTCTGATTGCATAACAGGTGAGGAAAAGAGAAAAGATGGCAAAGCTTCGGGAGGAGATAGCAGTACAAAAAGCCAAAGAAACAGAACTGAACAAAACAATTCATATAACAGGTTCAATTTCTCGGTGGCATCTTTATAGTTATGCATGTCACTTAAATTGCCTTCTAGCATCGTTTTACTCCATGTCGCCTTTTAATACTCCTGCTGTCCTGCAGAGGAGACCATGCGAGCAAAGCAAATGCTGGCAACCATGTCTCATGAGATAAGATCTCCACTTTCGGGCGTTGTAAGCATGGCTGAGATTCTTTCCACCACGAAGCTTGATAGGGAACAACATCAGCTGTTAGAGGTCATGCTATCTTCAGGAGATTTAGTCCTTCAGCTCATAAATGACATCCTTGACCTTTCAAAGGTTGAGTCAGGTCTGAGAATCATCCCTTTTCTGATGGTTTGTTTTAGAATGTTAGTTTATATCCTTGACCTTTCAATGGCTATCAGTTATGTGAGGTCTTTTAGTTGATCTATTCATATATTGATAATGATATTCTTAAAATTTTCTTTCCCACCGTAGGAGTTATGAAATTAGAAGCTACAAAATTCCGACCAAGAGAAGTAGTAAAGCATGTACTCCAGACTGCTGCAGCATCTCTACAGAAAATTCTGACCTTGGAAGGACATGTAGCAGATGATGTCCCTGTGGAAGTAAGAGTTAATAATATAACTTGTATAATTCATGTTTTCTTCTTCCGAACTAATACATGCTACTAGAGCTCAACTTTAAAGATCAAATACATTCAGTAGTAGGATGTTCTGTTCTATTCATAGTAGATTCATGATGTGCTGAACTCATTACTATTTTATACACACATGCAAGCACTAAAGACAGACACACAGGAACACACACACACACACACACACACACACACACACACACACACACACACACACACACACACACACACACACACACACACACTGACAGATAGAGATACAAAAAGACACCAAAAAAACGTCTTTGCTGTAAAATTATTCCAGAGTGTATATGGAGCTTACAGTAATGTTAACTACATAACTTCAGGTCATTGGAGATGTTCTAAGGATTCGACAAATTCTCACCAACTTGATCAGGTACAACTAATTTTTTTTCTTTTTTGAGGTTTACATGGATATCAATATATTCAATGCTCTATGACACAAAATATTAGTTTGTTTTCATTGGGTACTACTAAATTTTCATTCTTTCCTACTGCATTTGCCAACTAAATAGTTTCTCTGCGCTTAATTTGCAGCAATGCGATCAAGTTTACACATGAAGGGAAGGTTGGGATAAAACTATATGTGGTATTGAATCCATCCTGGGCAAAAGAAGAAGGATGTCTACAAAATTTGAATTCCGATCAATCAACAGTTTCCCAAAATGGACTAAAAGAGGAGAAACAGACATCTCAAACTAACTGTGATCGGAAAGGTCTTCATGGTAATGGTGACAGTGCTCACCAAGATCAATCACTTAATGACAAACCCAGAACACCAGTTAAGAGTGAGGCATCAGTGAGTGGAGATATAGATGAGAAATCTCATTCACCTGAAACAGCGGTGTGGATATGCTGTGATGTATATGACACTGGAATTGGAATACCAGGTATGATTAAGCCTCATAGCTGATTTGGATCAGTTACATGTAACTGCAATCTATATTTTATTTCTTGTTTCTCACAATTAGTTTTTTGTTTAGCTGATGGTTACTTGAGTTAATTTCTACTCCTAGAAGTTGTTTAACAAATGCTTGAATGTCATCAGAAAATGCTCTGCCTACTCTGTTTAAAAGATACATGCAAGTTAGTGCCGATCATGCTCGAAAATATGGTGGCACAGGTCTAGGACTGGCAATTTGCAAACAACTGGTATAGTCTTCTTTCCATTAATAATTATATTTGGTTTGCATTTCACTGTATTTCTATGTCTTATGGGCAGTAATTAGTAGTCGAGATTAAAAGCATCTTTCAGATATGTTGATGCATGCAAGTAAATCATGCTACGCACTCAGTTGCTGAGTTCAAGTAGTGTAAACTGCAAATTAAGTCAAGTTATATGGCCAACGAATATGTTCTTTCTTCTTGCTTATAATTTCAGAGAATATTTTTACTGAAAACTTGAGCAAACGACAATGGACTTTGTTCTTGTTTGGTGTTCCACTTTTGTTTGATGCACATCTAATCAATCAATATAATGTAGATGAGTAAAGCCAATCTCTTATACCATCCTTCTAAACTATCTGTTTTTTGGGAGTAGGTTGAGCTAATGGGTGGGCGTCTCACCGTGTCTAGCAGAGTACAATGTGGATCTACATTCACATTCATATTACCTTACAAGGTTTCTGACACGTGTGATCATTCTGATGATCCTGATGAGCTCACGGATATGGCTGATCGTGATGCTGCATCTGATGATACATCTGAGAGTTTTTTCCAATTCAAACCACGCACTTTGGGTTCTCTATTCACGTCCAATGTATCCTGCAGGACCCAAAAACTATTACCACATAATATTGGCTATACTGGCTCACATAAACTTAATGGGTTTTCAGAGAACTCTTACTCGTTTCCTTCTAGTGATGTTCACTCGAAGGAGACAGCTTCGCTTGAGAATGCTTGTTCTGCATCTAATACTGCAGAGGCATTATCTAATTCAAAAGGTCCCTTGCGACAAAGTGTGGATCCTGATAGCGCAAAAGCAGCTTGTAGAGCCAATGATACAAATGGTCAAATCCAGAATCCCATTGCAGGTCCAACTAATCATGCGGAGGCAAGCAGCCAAATGGATGTAGCAAAAAATACAAACGAACACCAAGGAAAATGTATGAGGCAGGAGAAGTCTGTCTCAAGCTCCCAGTGTAATTCCAGAAGCAGTTCAGAAGTAGTATCAAATTCAACACTAAAACCTAAGATTCTTCTTGTTGAGGACAACAAGATCAATGTTATGGTAACGCAATCAATGATGAAGCAGTTAGGCCATAGCATAGATGTTGTGAATAATGGAGTTGAAGCTGTGCGTGCTGTTCAGCGGTGCACTTACAATCTAGTTCTGATGGTAATCTCTAAATTCACATATATTTTTCAAGTTCATGGTCATGATGCACCATTTATTCTTTGTAGGATGTGTGCATGCCGGTTATGGATGGCCTTCAAGCTACGAGACTAATTCGGTCCTTTGAGGAAACTGGCAGCTGGGATGCTGCAGAGAAGGCTGGAATCGAGGCACCTATACTTTCTTCAGATGTATTAAAAAATGGTCAAGCTTATAAGCCTTCAAAAAAGCGGACCCCCATAATTGCGGTGAGCACTTTCAATCTTATAATTCACATTAACAACACCATTACCTGTGCCATCTTGGTGTGTCCATTTTGCTAATAGTTTAGTGGATAAAAATTGCAGATGACAGCAAACTCATTGTCAGAGAGCGCAGATGAATGTTATGCAAATGGTATGGATTCGTTTGTGTCAAAACCTGTAACTTTCCAAAGTTTAAAACAATGTTTGGAACAATATTTTTCCTGATTTCTCTTGTAAATTTATGCTTGTGTAAAAAGGAGAAAAAAAAAAAAATTAGCATGTTAGGAAAGTTTTGTAACCAGTGTATCATGTTCTTCTTAGTCATTAGCATTTGGTTATGAATTGTACAGATCTACGTACGTAATATTTTTTTGTCTCTCTCAAAGATCTTCTACATATATTTGTTAGTCCTTGGATTGGATAAGCCTCTGTAGTCTAGTTAGGCGTTAGGACATGAAAACAAAGAACAAGAGGTGTACTGTAAAATGCAGGTAGTGGAGGTGACTTTACTGTATAAAGTAGTAGCATTCTCAATAATTTTCCCTCTGAGAAATGGTATTTTACTGTTTGTCAATCTTATCGTCCCTCAGTCACATCATAAATAATTTTTTTTTTTTTCCTTTTCCCTCTGGGAAGAACGTTACAAGTACTGGGTCATTTTCATAGTACTCTGTTTCTCTCATGGGCATTACTAGACGTAAAAATTTCCAGGTATTTCCGGATTAGGGATAGCATTAATAATCACAACATTTGGTATATACTATGTCGTGTCGGGAGATCCCTGGTCGTTTGATTCAGGTGGCCATAATCAGTTTTGGAAGCTGTTCCGAGCTTGCTTCCTTTGCAGGGAAATTGAAGTTCAATTCTGTCTGGTTTTGAATAGTTTGACGGGCTTGGTGGACAGTTAGGTGTTATGTCAAGCTTCAATCACATCCGTACCCTGATTATGAATATTACCATCTAAGCTCCTATTTCATCTGTTTTGAAGCTCATTAGTCTGTTAAAAGTATGGGAGCTAAGGTCTTTCTCGTCGAAGATTTTGAACATTACTCAAATTTTTCCACAGATTCAAGATCGAAGCGCATCGAGATTGGCCTATGCTTGTAAAGGGAAAATATATAGCTGCACATATAAGTAGAGCTGACAAATATGTAATCCCGGCAATAAGGAATAAACCCCAGAAACTATTAAGCCCAAGACTGAAGGAATCCTGTGTGTGACAAGTTGTTTTCCACAGAGAAAACTCAATACCATATAAAATTTCTTGAACATTAATGGAAGTATATAGTGAGTCTAATCGCAGAAGAATTTTGTAAATATTATAATTTAAAGATAAAATGTCCATTAAATTTTAACAACTTGGAAATATATTTTAAAAAAATTAATAAAAAAATTTACTGAAAATTTGGTCACGTGCCAGATATTTGATATACTATTATGTACTTTTCAACTTGGAGATTACAGATTTTTAAACTTGTTTTCGAGGGATATGGAAAAAATAGAAGTTGGGTAAAAAAAAAATTATTTCTTTAATCTATGTTTACATCAATGTTAAGAAAAACAAAATTCCAAAAAACGTCATAAAGAATGAAAATGTGTGTCGAAAATAATTATGAAATAACTGGAAAGCTATATAAGCATGATCACAGTATATATACAATACAATATAATATAATTATGTGTCAAATACGTTTTTTATTTTCTGGTTGTTGTTCACTGGCCATATATCTATGATCTATCTAATACGGAGCTATACATGTCATTGGACTGATAATATAGGGGAAAGTAGGTTATTGGAACACTAACACTGTGTCCTAATTACCATTATGATTGAAATCATGATCTTCAATGGTACTTTGATACGTTGATCTTCGGAGTTGCTTGCTTGTTCACTCACCATTTGGATTAATATATGGAATCATGACCAGGACCAGGCTCAGGAGAATCAGATCCACCAAAATTTGATCGATCAGTATAGTAGGAATACCGTGATGGACTTTGTGTTGGGCGAAGATCCACCAAAAACGCTTTAATTTTGATAGAAGATTCCAAAAATGAATCGGATTCTCTCCCACTTTGAGGCTTTTGGATCAGATAAATCAGAGCCCTTCAAGAAATGCCTATTCTCGTATAGAAACATTGCTGCAAATACAAGCTAATGAGGAAGCAACACCGGCTAGCTATCTATGAGAAACAGCCCCCAAAAGCTATCAAGCCCAAGGGCTTTGAAAAAACCATTTGTTTTCGATTTCCTTAATATTCTTCTTAATTCCCTCTCTTACTTTTAGTATTGCCCTTGAAATATCTCCAACAAGAGTGCAAAGAAACTTGACAAAAATAGAAAACCCTTCATAGAGGAAGAAGAAGATAAACTCTTTCTAATTTCTTTTCTTATTGCTTGTAATTTTCACACTTGCAAAAATAACCAGAGCTTTCTTTATATAATAAAATCGTAAAGCTCAGCTAAAACAGAAAACTAAAACTGCCACCTCATCATTTTAGTCAACAAAGTCAACATCCAAAACTGACCATGTTTCTGCTTGAAATATTTTTCTAACTATTATTTCTATTAGGAACAGTAGTGGTTGTTGTATTATGTTTTAAAAATTATCATATAAATATATTATATGGAATAGTTTTTTTTTAAGGGAATATCAAGTCTTGTTTGACTACATTTCTAGTTTAATTTGTTAGTTAGTTATTCTTACTAGAATTTTAACCAAAACATCTACTTTTTTAGCTTTATAAACGCTGGATTTGGTAAATATATTAGTAACGTATATTTTCTACGTATAATAATGTATATATGAGTTCATCTAAAAGTTAACTTATTAGTTATTTTGGATGCAAATTATCTGTAATCTATTCCAAAAACTATGCTAGTTGACAACGATCATTTTTCTCAACTCTATAAATAGATCTTGTTTTTCACTCTTAAGAAGACACCAAAAAAAAAAGAAAACAATTCAGAGACTTCAATGTTCTTTCTTCTTCTCTCAAAATCCTTATTCACTCAATTCTCCCTATTTTATCATTTACAAATTACAAAGATACTAAAAATTTATTTTCCTACTATAAAATATATATTTTTAGTATATAAATATATTTTTAACATTAAAAAATATTCTAAAAAGTTTGTGGGAATAATTAACTGCACACAAAACTGCTAAAATATTATTGTATTTTGAAAAATAAACATTAAATAATTCAGTACAGAAATAAACGTATTTTTTTTAAAGACAATATATTTTGTGTCTCAATCCATCTAACAAGTCATTTTAAACTTTATTATATTATTGTTATTTGGTATTTGTTATTGTATTTCAGATTTCCTTGCTTGTAATTTCCCAATCGTGGTAGTATCCACATTTTTTATTAGAGCATCTTTAATGGTTCTGTGGATTGAAATTTACATGGCACATAGAATAGAAATTTTTATTGCTTATGTGTCAAATATCTATTTAATAGACAGTAAATATTTAAAAGTAGTCTCCAATGGAATCTGTTTATAATAAAAGTAATAGATTATGTGTAATTTTTTTTAAATTATATCTATTTAAAATTTTAAAATAATTGAAAAAAGAATAAAAAAAGAGTTAATTGCTGAGTTACACTGTCTAACAGACCTTTTGAAAGTAGATAGTCTATTTGACAGTGTCTATTTTAAATTTTCCACATAAACTTAACAGAGCTAATAGACAGAGTTATTGGAGAGTTTTTTTTTTTTTTTAAATCTTTCTACATTTATAATGTGGTAATAAAATTAAAGCAATCCACAATATCATTGGAGATGCTCTTAGGTTCCGAATTCAATTCACTTAATTATTAAAAAATAAAAATAACAAACAAAACATCATTACCAGTTAAGATTTTATTAATTGATTGTACCAATTGGTTAGGATTGGTAAGAGATTTTATTTAAGAGTAACGGAACAACAATCCGATTACTTAAAAGTTGGTATTTGTGATTTATGATATCTTTTTGTCAATAGACTAACGTACTCGCTGTAAGACTTGTCATATCTTTTGACAATAAATTAAAATTATTTGATTAATTAACAATTTTATTTTAAATCAAAGTTATTTTTTTTGGACAAAAAGAGACAATATATTGCCAAAAGATATTAAAAATTGAAGAGAAGCACTATTGAAAATTGATACTTTAAACAAAGTTGATATTAAAAGTTGACTGGTGAAAATTTACCTGAAGACTCTGTACCATCTTTAATTAATAATATGTCCGAGGAAAAAAAACCAAATAAAAAATAAAAATATATAATAAAAGACAATGATCCATGAATTGATCTACCTAACTTTATATTAACTACTATATTTACTATATAGCCCAACAGGGAACAAGTGATTAGCCCCACAGGCACATCAAAATAATATACTGCACTCTCATATATTATTTGTTTATGTATAATATTCGTAGAATTTGCCCAGTAATAAAATTCATGATAATACAATTTTAGGTTCAGAATTCAAAATTTAATTTGGGTGAAATTTCCTCCTTAATTGTAATGAGTTGATTATTGTCCATTAAAAAAAAACAATTCTTTTAGTTATTTATCATGCACATGTGAAACGAAAGAAAAAAGATCATACATATAGATTGAACTATTTCTATACCCTTATACAATTAGAGAGAAGTACAAAACAAAACCATTTTGATTATAACAGTTAAAATTACCTATATGAAAAGGACATACATTATTTGTTTTTTTATTATTTGGTATTGGCTTTTTGCTATCTATATTCTATACTAGACGGATCTACAAATTGACCTTTCTTGAATAGGGTAAAGTAAGCTAATAAAACAGTGATAGTGCCACCTAATTTGTTGCTTTAAGTACCATTGTGATTAAAGTCATGTTCATCATGCTCTTAGGAGGTAAAGTTGGATTGGTGATCTCTGTTGTCTAATGAGGAGGATGATGGAGCAGGGAAAGTAAGCTGATGATCATGAACAGTAGTACTATTTGGTACTGCATTATGAGGGGATTGACAATTTGGACCATGCTCCGGAGAATTTTGGGCCACATAGTTTGATCCATCAGTATAGTATGAGAATGGGCTTGGTGGGCAATTTGTATTGGGCAAAGAAACACCACTCTTTCTGAAAGTATGGGAGCTCAAGTCTTTTCGGTTGAAGATTCCAAAGATTAATCGAATTCTCTTCCACTTTGATGCGTTTGGACCAGATTCAGAGCTCTTCAAGAAATGCCTATTGGAGTAAAGGAACATTGCTCCAAATATTATGAGAGCCAAGGAGGAAGCCACCCCAGCAATGAGAAAGAGACCCCAAAAGCTTTCAAGGCTAAGACTTTCAGAAGAAATTTTGTTGGGGTCCGGAAAAGCCATTTCATCTATCTTGAACCATTTCTTCTCAATTTCTTTAGTCTTGTTTCCCTCGGTTACCTTTAATATTGCCCTTGAAAAATCACCAACTAGAGGGGAATTCTTTGGAAAGGCCTGCCATAAATATAAATATATATAATATGTTCATAAAAAATATAAATAGAAATCTAATTAAAATAAAATGAGATTTATATTGCATTTGCAAAAGATCAGAAAGATGAGCTAGCTTACAAATCCAAAACCATTAGTTTTAAATTTTGGCTCGACCATGGAGTATTTGTCGCTATATTTTGCAAGAAAAAGTTTCAAGTAAGGGGTTTCGTCAAAAGCAGCAGCTATACCATCATTTCCACTTTTGTTGGTAAAAAGTTTATGCAGTTCTTCAGGGGAACTGTAAGTCTTAAGATTGCGATCGTCAAAACCTAGCTGTTTCAAGATTCCATAAACAAAAGATTCTTTTAGGTACCCAACGTTCTGCTTATTTTTCAGGATTTGGTTCACGTCGTTGATGGCTGGTTGAAGCTGTTGTACGGTTAAAAGGGAAGACAGACTGGCTGTGTAACTCTGAGTCAGTATGAGCACCACAAAGCACCACACTATCACCACGAACCTTGCCAGGTTGCTCACAACTCTCTCCTCTTTTAACACACACACACACACATATATATATAGTGTTCCATGAGAACAAATTAGATTCGAATTACTCCTTGACTCGAACATATATATATATATATAATTTTTTTTCCATTAGAAATATTCTGTCAAAAATTTGTATGGGATAATGCATATTCAACGTTGGTAAAATGTGTAAATTTTTTTTATCATGTTTTACCAAAGTTGAATACGTGTTATCCCGAACGAGTTTTGAATAGAAAATCTCTAATCAGAAAATTAATATATATATATATATGTATAAAGTGAAAAAAATACGTAGATTATATAGGTATGTGCAACTTACTATGAGCAAAAACCATGGTCGAAAAGGAGAACCAAAAGCTAGTACCAATTTGATGATGCGGAGGCCCTCTGAAGTCCTCATTGATTCGATGTTCAAGAACCCAAACCGCAAAGCCAATGAAAATAAAGAAACAACCGGTTGTTGCCCAGAGGTCCAAAGTGAGAGGCTTCAAGAAAACCCATGCATCTTTTCTTCTAGTGTCTTTGATTGGCACCACCATTGACACCCCTGATTCTGTGTAAGGCAATGTGAAATCCACGTACACCGCCCTGTTTGCTCGGATTGTTATGTCCCCAATTGCCGCACTGAAATTCTATTGGAGTAAATTTAAATCCCAATCAAATAATTATAACAATTTGAAATGTGAAAACAAATTAAAAAGACTAGCTAGTTTTTCAATTAATGCCTACCTGGAGATAAACTTGATAGACAAAATCATTGTAAGTGCCAGAGCTAGTTCCATTGGGCAATGCGAATGGAATGAATTGGTAGGGAACAAAGTAAGGCAGTTCATCCAGTACGGCCTTAAATACCTCAATGCTGTACCCAGTGGCGTTGGTTTCATTAGTTGTAGGATCGTATGTAACATTGACAAAGTCATCATTCTTCATCGGAATTCCTATCAGCAACTTTATCCCTTTTATTGGAATTTCCCATCCCTTTGGAGCATTCAAAGAATCTCCTGGCCATATTATAGATTCTAGGCTGGTATTCCAAGTAGAATATTTTGTACTCGTACTATTTGTCGGATCCAAGATTTTTCTTTCGAGTCCATTTTTCTGCGTCCAAAATCCTATCCGATTTTTTCGACTTCTATCCATGTTGAGTATCTCAAAGATCGATGGCTGTAATTGCCTATCAACAAGCTTGAAATCCCCAACAATACCCTTGAACTTTTGATTCGATAATGCTTTGGCAAGTTCAGGGCCGTTCTGATTTATCCCAAATGTTTCCAAGTCAGTAGTAGTAGCAGAACTAGTACCAGAAACGTTCAACTTCTTAAAGCTGAAGTTGAAGTTTTTTCCACCGCTAGTCCTAAAAGTCTCCTCAACTGCCATAGCCAATGCAAAAGCAGAATCATAAACCTGTAGTCCATAAACATCCAATTCATGATTGAGATTGGTTAGATTGTCATGTTGGAATTGCGTACTACTTTTCCATCTGACTGTAAAATTGTCGAGCTCTCTCGAATTCGGAACATAAGTCCTCACTCCCAATGCGCCTTGCATGGAATCGATGACTGAAGAAGTGAAGGAATCTATAGAGTTAGTTATCCCATTAGTCATGATCCAAACATAGCCTTGATCCATCATCCCAATCTCTTTTGCTTTGGCAAATAGGTGAGAACCAAGAGCGGCCGACATATGAAGAATGAACACTCTTGTATGCTGCAATGTCATCAAATTGGTGAGCTTTGCAACAATTTGGTCATTCGAGGCGAGTGGAGGAATGAGACATTTGTAAGGGACTCGTGTATCGACCTCTTGCAAAGCATCGGTCAGGTAAGGAATAATGCCTTCGCCGAACTCGTTGTCCACATAGACAAGCACTGCTTCTCTCCAACCAAAGGCTTGGACTAAAGCGCTTATGGATTTCGCTTGAGACGAATCAGTTTTAGCTGTTTGGAAAAAGTAATGACTTCTAAGTGATGTCAGAGAAGGGCTTGTTGCAGAAAATGATATGATGGGGACTTGAGCTTTGTCTCCAAGGCCGATTACGAAGTTGGCTTGCTTTGAACTTTCTGGCCCTATGATTGCCTGAACTTGGTTGTTTATTAGGTCTAGAGCTGTTATATATCATAGAAAAAAAATTAGATTCATTCTGATTGTATTTCCAAACTCGATGCAAAACAGATTAGTCCATGATCGATCATCAAGTGTTTGTCAAGGAAATACAATAGGCCAAAAATCAATGTTTAGTTTGCATATATAAAGAAAAGTCAAATTAATACATTTTGATTTGTGTATAACCGCATAGCATGTAAGAAATATTCTTTCAGTACTGTGCAATGCACATGAAGCCCAGATTTTTTACTCAATTGGAAGAATATTTTCTAAAAGATTGTAATACTACATGCACCAAATTATGTAGATTTTTGCTGTTTTGTGTGTTCAATTTCAATTTATGACTTTTAGTCAACTATCTTTTGTTTTATTTTATCAAAATGGAGGCTACCGCTCTAGAATGAAGAAACGTTTAGTATACCAATTAGTAAGCAACAATTCACCAAAAATAAAAATAAAAAAAATTAGTAAGCTACATATTCATCTAGAATGCAATGCTAGTAATATCTATGTATATTCTAAAATTCCAACCGTTCCACATTATTGAAGACTATCCTCCAAAAAAGCCAATAAAGTCACTAGTACGACTTGGATTTATACATATAGCCAGCAATGCTACGTTATGGTCGCACGACCTGGTACGTGTTGGATTTACATATAGTCACTAGTACGGCTTGGATTTATGAAAATTTCTGTAGCTAATTTTTTATTTGATTGCATTAATTTTTTTTTTAAATATTACTTAATATGAATAAAAAATGATATATATTATGGATAAAATATTATTTATTATATATAATATTATTTATTATGAAAAAATATTTCTCAATATAAATTAACGTTATTTATTATAGATAAATATTACATTAAATAAATTAATATTATTTATTATAAACAATATTATTAAAAAAATATTATTCGTTATAAACAAATATTATTTATTATAGATCACATATTATTTAAAAATAAAAAAATTATGTCATAAAATCTCTGT
>QANX01006844.1:87732-191809 GCA_003254975.1 Ochetophila trinervis
CCCCATTTCCCCAAATGCATGCCTTAGTGGTCTCCAAATCCACCAACTCAAGGCAGCCGGATTTTTAGGAGAGAGGAGAGGGAGAGGGTGGCGGTTAGGTGGAAGTTGGTGGTGTCTTGGGCTGCGTGTGGCTCCAAATTCGGTTTCCCCCTTTTGCCCCTTTTATCACTTACCTCATAACTTACACATGGAGGGTCAGGATTAGTTCACTGATGGCCTGATGTCCCAGATGGGAGACAAGTGTCTCTACCCAAGTTTATGGGCTTAGGATATTTTCTGGGCTTAGGCGGCCCACCACATTGTTGGATATTTAATTTATTACCCATGATTACTAGGTATTGGGCCTAAATGATGAGCAAAAATCCCCACAACAAGGTCAATCTTATTTTCTTAATCGTTTTAGAAAAAGTCCTCAAAAGTTCTTGTGTTTTATATACCCACACCCTGCAAATAATCAAATAAGCAAATAATATATTAGTTCAATTAACTTGATGCCCTAAGGAAGATGCGGTCATATCTATAGAAGAAAAAAAAATAGAAAATTAAATGGTAATCAGAAAAGACTAACAAGTCAGATATTCAGATCAGATGGATCTTTTATTTTATTTTTTTGGGTTAAAAGTCAGATGAATCTTTTTGGTTTGTTTTCGGTAAAAAATGAATCTTTTTGGTTGGTTAAAAAATGAATCTTTTTGGTTGGTTAGTAATACTCCTTTTAATCTAATTTAAAACTATATACTTTTCCACTACCGATTTCCTATTCCTATATCATTTAAATACACTATAACCCCAAAAACCAAAGATTGAACTTCAAAGTAAAAATTAAAACCAATTAAACTCGTAATTAATCACATATTACATCATGATTTCAGAACTCTCCCGATCTTATTTTTAAAAAAACTTTTTGGTATACTTATCAATTTTATTAAATCTAAAATTAAATTAAAAATTAAAAAATTTCTGCAGTTATAATTTATCTTTTTTCTCTTAAGTTTAACCAAAACTGACTCATGGTAAAATGAAATTTTGAATTTTTTAAAACTTTTAAATACAATTTAAAATATGAGAAAATTTCAGAAGACTATATGATATTGATTTTAAAATTAATAAATTAGGATAAACTTGAAAGACTTGGTTTGTAGAAAAATGAACTAAGTCCCAAAGCTGTCTCGGGTTGAAGTCATTCTTGTGATGAAGTCGTAATTATATTTTATTAATGAAAGTAGATCTTTCTAAAAGAAAAATTAGTAGATACTCCTAAATATATAATTAGTAGATATGTTTTGTGTTATAAATTTTTAAATATTAAAATTGTACAAGCTATAACTATAAGAATGTACCCTCTTGGAAGACTTCTTCTTTTTGTTTATTTAACATTTACTTTTAGGAACAACAACGAACTAGCTCTAAAACAGTATAATCCTAATTGCTAACGAGAGATAATCAAATGTCATTCAGCATAGTCCAAGAAATTAATTACTCGTTCAAATATCAAATAACAAAACAAAATAATTTGAGACAATTAAAATAATGTAAATCGGAAATTTAAGTAACAACAAGCCAGATGAGGACACTAATCTTGTTTTTTTTTTTCCCTTTTCAGTTTTTTTCTTTTTAATGAATACCCTACCACCTTTTAATATTTTCGAGTTAATCTATTTTTAAAAATGTTTATATGTTTGAAAAATCAAATCAAAATAAAATAATGGAAATCAAATCTTGAATAGAGGTTATTTCCATTATTTGATTTTTATGATCAAGGACGCCTAGGATGTTTGAATTTCTGAATTTCTAACCTTTTATGTAGGAATCAAACTTGGAAGTCAAAAATACAGCTGGTTGAAGCTGGAAGTTGGAACATGTCAAGTCAAATAAGAAATTTAATACTTTTTATTTTCTTCACTCTTCGTTTCGGGGACTCATTTCCCGTCACATACCCGCTAACAGTCAAGCAATCTATCACCTACATTATTCTTTGCTTCCACATTTAAAGGCTTTAAGAGAACATTGTATTGCTTTACGTGAGTTTTATTTTCAATATCACCTGACCGTAGATAATTTCATAGTCAATAGGCCCATTTCCGTGGTTGTGTGCAAAATTTGCTTTGCTTTAGCAAAATGATTTGGTCTCTGAAATCAACAAAAATGGTAAAATTTACTACTATTGTTGTTGACCGTAGCTACCTTAGATGAACACACTGCCAAAGGTAGATTACACTTCTACGTTACCATTTTCCATTAGACGACAATAATTAATTATTATCACGGCTACTGCTATCTAGCTAACTAAACGGTGACGCAGCTGTCTCTCTCTCTCTCTCCTCTCCTATCCTCTCCTCTTCGTTGCCAAACAACCCAAATTGGTATCCAAACTGACCTGGTCATTGACTATAGCAGAGGTCATATCGCAATTTATTTAATGAAAAATTGATTACAATACATCATATATTTATCTAGACAATGAAGAACTAGCTAGGTCTCCTCAAGGACAGCCATAGAATTAGGTATAACAGCTAGCAAAAGGTCCAAGTAACCAACAAAAATTCAAATTCAGTGAAGTAGAACTGTCAGGGGGCTATAATGCAAACATAAGAGAAACACTGCTGGATATTACCACGAAATGTACAGTCATTGAATATTTTCACAATACAAAGACATTTTAACTAAGAGTAACTACTTTACATTACCAGTAAATTCTCAAGTACATAATGCATAAGAAGTGATTATGCGTCACTTTTATCTAGTTAGCCTTACAAGACGAAAATGGATTAACATATCCAGCTGCATATCATTCCTCTCTTGAAGCAGGATCCATCCCAATTGAAGGGCTGTCAGCAAAATATTCTTGGTGCTTCACGTTCACACCATGCTGTTCATTGAATAATAATAAACAACGAAGTGTAATTGGAATTAAAATAATTTGATAAGAACAATGAGTCAATGACATAACTAGAGGGATGCATTCCTGAATAGGTCAGAATGTTCAAAACCAGTATTAACCCACTCTTACACTACCAAGAAACCTCAGTGACATTTAGGATTCTATTGATCTCGAATCACAATTCTCATGCAGTCAGTCAGTTTTGCATGTATCCTATCCTATGTGATGATGATAGTTGACTATATAAGCACAACCAGCTAAATATATCTTCAACAGACAAGTTACTATCTTACTGCGCTCCAGTGTTTCTTTTCCATAGTTCTTTTATTTTACTCAAATTTAAATGCACAAGCAGCAAAAGGTATCCAACTAGTATCTTCAATGTTGTGACTTGGGAGGAATGCTTAATGTTGACACATTGATTTTTACATCATCCAAGAAAATACTAATCCTCACCATCATCTTGCTTTTAGAATATAAACTAGAAAAAGTCTAGCATTGCATCTCTTCATTAGTTGAATCAAGTATTTTAATTAGTGATTTTGTCTTTAATGAATTGGTCTAGAAAGCTGGATCCATGAAAGTAAACGTATCAAGACAGCCATACTAAAAGTTTCAGTGCTTACCTCACGCAATGCCTTTGACAAGTCCTCCATGGTCAAAATTAGCCGCTTATCCTGTGTCCACAAAACAGTTACAGAGTAACCAAAAATAGTCAGGATATAAGGACACAACTTTTTAGAGTAAATTTAGTACCTTTTGCTGCTTATCCCTTTTGTCCTTGACAATAGATGCCTGTCTTGCCTTGCATTGCCTACAGGAGGAGAATGAAGTAAAGCATCTTCAAACAACCAAACTTACATAGCAACAAAAATTAAATGTGATCAACCATGGAGTCAATTTTGATAACATAATCCATTGGATGAATCATCTTGATACATGTAATAATAAATCAAGAAATATTAGTTTCCAAGTAACAAGGTTAGATAAAAATTTATACCCTCTTCACTCCCCTTCGCATTCTTTCCCAATCCTCAAACAATTAATAAAGAAATCCAGATTCATTTCCAACCAAGTTTTTTTATATATGACAGAATGCATTGCACAATTCTACTGACTGCTAAATAAAGAATTGGATGCATGCTGTTGCACATGTTTGTGTGCGTGACCAAGCCTACAACATAAGTCAAGAGGAGAAGTAAATGGCTTACACAAGAGCATCACCAGCAACCTCTGCAACAAACTTCTGTGTGGCAACAGCCACCAGCCTAATCCTGAAAAAAATAAAAAGAGAAGTCAGTCTATAGATAGGATATCATAATAGAAACTTATAAAATAATTAATACAATTCAATTGGAAGCACCAAGGGATTATTTACATTCTATGCTATCAGCTCATATGAATGTGATTTCAAGAGTTTTTCTACACTGAATTTCAAACAAAAGCTTAGAATAATAAGAAACGAAAGGTACAGAGGAATCATATCTCCCCAAAGAATAAAAGAGAGAAAAAAAAAATACACTGTGGGAAAGAGCTTATCCTACCAAACAGTGAGTGAGTTCTCATGTTCAGTTAAAAGACAAGGAAGCCTAATATTATCCTTTTTTCTTTGCAACACAACTAACTTAGTAATACATTGAACTGGAACAAATATAATCTTAAATGTTGACATTGATCTATAAGATATTGCAACAAGAAAATAAATTCCTGGATACAGATAGAGTATTCTTTTAAAAAAAGGTGTTTTTGCACAGCAAAGTTCTGATTTCCTTTTTTTTCTTTTTTCCCACTTATAGCAGGACCCCTTTGTGTAATTGCAGAAACATTGCTTTGACCATGGCAATCAGTGAATCACCAAAATTGCTCTTTCTAACGTATTAGTGACTGGTTTCGGGCAATGAATACAGCTTGCATAATTCTCAACAAATAAAAGGGAAACAATCATCATAATTCTGATGTACACTGCAGACTATCAAAACAATACTTAATAAATCCATGTAGATGGTAATCTAGCAAATGTATTATCACATCGTTCAATCTTTCTTCCGAGGAGTACAAAACTTCATCAACTATGAAACAGTAAAGAAAATGGCAGTTTCAGGCAAGGAACCTTAACAGAGAAGGATATTCTCTTTAACCAAAAATCTGCTCATCCACAGCAATCCTTCCTCAGTATAGAAATGAACCATGCATAATTTAACCAATAATATACTCATTGAAATAAAAAAATATGATAGCTAAATATTATTATAAAGTATACATTCTACTCTTCAAAACTTTAGGAAATTTATTCCAAAAGTAATCTAATAGAGTAATTAGTTCCAGCACCCAGAGTAAAAAAAAAAATTTTGCACTTATTTTATCCAATCGCTTAGAGTGTTAGAATAGTTTAGCGTAAAATTAATTCATCAAATTACACCAAAATTTAAAAACAACAAAAAGAAACCAAAGAAAACAAGCGCATGTATATCTTCTAAAAAAACAAAAATTAACAAAAAAAAGTACCTACAATCGAACGTCGGGACACTGAAACCCGCTCTTGGCCAAGTAATGCTCCACGAGCTCGTCAGGTATCTGAAATACAACAATAACACCGACAAACTTATATGCAAGTGAATTAAATGGTCCATGATAAGATCAATTTTTGATGGGATTTTCTAGAAGGGAAAAAATCTAATTGAATGATTCTGGGGAAAGAAGAGAAAGGAAAATAGGGTTTACAGTAGGGGTGTAGTCCATTAGAGAAGCGAGAAACTCGGATAGTGCTGCGTCATCGTCGTGCCTGACTTCGGTCGATTGCTGGTTATGGCTCATTCTTCCTCTTGCTCTTTCCCTTCGATCCTCTCAGCTAAACAATCTACCTCCGCTCTTCTTCTTCTTTTTCTTTCCTTTTCTTTTTTTTGGTAAAATATCTACCTCCTATCTTTGGTTTGCTTTTGCGTTTATATTTTGATAACTCTTATATTATTATTTATCGGAAGATTCTAAACTAAAAATATTTTTATTTTATTAAAATAAAAAATTATAATTAATTAGTAATAAATATTAAATTTTTATCATTAATATTTTATTTTTAATTAATAATATTTTTAAATTTGTTATTAAAAATATTTTTTTTACTGATACTTTTTATTTTATTAAAATAAAAAATATTTCTATATTAAATATATATTTCTATTTGAGATTTAAAAATTATAAAAATAAAAAATTAATTTTACTAAGAATTTTTGAGTAATTGTAAGATAATGATAAAAACAGAAGTAATTAATAAAAAATAATGATAATTTACACACTCTTTATAGATGAAATCTTGAATTCGAATAACAGACAAAACAAAATAATAATAAAAATTAGAACAGCAGATAAAATAAAATAAAAATTTGGTAGGTTTTATTTTATTTTTACTTTTGATTTGTTTTGAATTAAACGCAAGTAAAACATGAAAAATCCAGAACCCGTTAGTCAAATCAAATTGGATGAATTTGAAATATATCCTCAAAAACACACACAAAGTGCAAGGCCAAAATTTGTTTCGTTTTGTTCTTTTTCTAAATCTCTCTGGTTTTTTAGACTATTTACACAATCCATCACCAAAATAAAATAATAATAAAAGAAAGCAGAAACAGTGGCTAAAGCAGAAAGGAGTAGAAAGCAACCCAGCTCCCTGGATCAGTTACCGCATCACCCAACCCTGTTAGCAGTTCCGCAGGTGGCCATATATATTTACATATGAGACACCGCAGTAAAAGATGCTAATAGATTCAGATTATGTTACCTAAATTTAACAAATTGATCGTTTGTCAGAAAGAATGATCAAACAGCATATTATATAATAATTTGGCTCACATTATTACACCACAGTGCCGTAAGAAAGTCATTGTTCATGTTTTTAATATCAGGCAATAAGGATCTTCATTTCCTCAATGCTGACCAAAACAGAAGGAAAGAGAAGACTTGGATAACTACTTAAACTTTTGCTGGTTATATCGTTGAATCCCAGAGACATCTATGACGCCCGGAGGAAACACAGGATCAGTTGCCGCTCTAACAGCAACCTTTGCCACTGTAGAAACATTGACTGGAGGAGTGAACAGCGGCCCAACAAGTGGCAGTTGGTTCAGAGGTCTTGTGTATTGAAGAACCTGCAATTTTGTGCATAAGAATTGAATTATGACTTTGAGAAACTTAACAGGATAATTGGAAGGGGGAGGGGCGAATTGTCTCACTTGAGTGCCTTAAAGAATCTTTCTATTTTCACCATCTAAAGCTAATACTGCAGAAATCGTAAAAACGGAATTTTTTTAGGAGTGTATTGGCGATATAATATAGAAACTACAATACTCAAATCTCATATGCATATATGCTATTAATCATTTCTGTTAACAAAATTACTGGCAGAGGATTGCAAGTTTATGCACCTTGTTTGGCTATATTTATTGATGATCTGGGGTTTCGTGGATTATATTGATCATCACTATTCAGCAGTGCATCTAAGGTAGATGGGTAACACGCCTACCCAAAAAGATATATCATAGGAAGGAATAAAAAGTAATTACCATCTCCAGTGGAGAGCCAATCACGCCCAGAGGTAATTTCATGCTTCCAACATTACGTGTCCCATAAATGAATCCAGGCCTCAGAATCACTCCTGAAACTCATGTAATGTCCAAAGAATAAATAACTAACAATCCAGGCTCCACTACTCAGGTCTTATAGTATTTCCAAAGTTAGAATAAAGAAAATGTGCATGATAAGCAAGTTTATTAATTGTCGTTATGATGAGATATTCATTTCTTTTTTGTTTTCAGGAAGGTCCGTATCACACAGTTATATAATTATCCAATTAAGATATTACTGCTAGTTACGAATATTAAGTTGCAACGAGAAAGCTCACCTCCATAAGGGTATTTAATTAGCAACTCTGCTTCAGCAGCTCTCTACATAAATAAATAAATAATTAAAAAAAAAATGAAAGGAAGCATAAATTTCATTAGATAACATTGAAAGGACAAAAACTATTACCATCACAAGAACGATTAAAGCACCTACAGTTCATGTAATTGTACAACCATAATTGAGACAGAAATAAAACAATAAAAAAGACAATACTTTCTGATACTTCAGTATCAGTAAACAACTTTACTAGTTACTGTTATCATGCTTTGTGAAGACTAACCAAGCAAGCAAATAAAAGCATGGTGAAAATGCCACTAAGTCTTATGCCGATACACAAGAATTTTAAGGGAAAAAATAACCAGTAAGCTAAAATCTTAAAGTAACCCGCGAGAAAGATAGTACCTTTCCGTCATAATATCCATGTAGTATATAATTTGCCACCCCAAAATCGGCAGCAGAGATATAGACAAACCGTTTTACACCTGCAGGATCAAAACCAATCAAACAAAAGAAGTTTACCAGAAATAGAAGCGATCAAATTTTAGATTGTACAGCATTTAGGTGGGGCTAATATTCATGGTAATATGTTGATTAATTATGTTTTCATCTTTCTGAGTTATCAATTATTCAATCAATTGGCAATTCATCAACTAATTGAAAACTGGCAGAACCAAAATATTATAAGAAGCAAGAATATTTGATGGCATTATACCTTTGTCTGAAGCAGCTCTAATAGCATTGATGTTTGCTGTACCGTTGATCTTATACATGTAAGAACTGGAGCCAAAACCACCAACACAGGATATCTACAAAAAGAAACCTTAATTAGCAGACCAAACCAACATCTCTCCTAGAAAAGCAACTCTATGAACTTCCAAATCAAATTTCTTCAGTACCACAAATACAATAGAGAAAGAGGGAGCGAAGTAGTTAAGTTTTTATCTTCCATACATGAAAGGCTAGGCAGGCAGGGTAATGTAGAGGTAGTTTCAGTTTCAAAAAGAAAAATGCTTGTAATATTTAATATTTTTTCTGCATTGTGTCTGAAAAGAAATTATAACACAAACAATAGCAATGCCATCAAATATAGGGATAGCTTATACATTATACAACAAACAAAACCACAAGTATGACATCGGACTTGAATAAAGCCAAACCATCATGTGCACCATCCTCCAAGTTTCAATCACATCATAACAGAAGCACATTTTGAAACACAGTACAAAAGATCATCAATCACAGAACCAGAGTGTATTATGTGTGTGAGCTCGCAATCATGTCCAAATCTCTATTCTTTGACCATTCAAGGGAGTAGGGACTACATACAACAGCAGTGACACCATTCAGAGCATCCTCCCATGAACCAGGTGATAGGAGATTCCCTGCCAATGAAAGAAGGATCAGCACATACTAAGCAAGAGAAGTTTAGGTTGTGAAATAAACATGCTATGCAAGAAAACAAACCTTGATGCCAAGTCACATTATTAGCCCAAGAATCACGTAAAGATGACTTACCAGATCTGTAAAAGAAAAAGGAATGCAATATGAAGTTAGTTATAGTCGAACAATATCACAGTGAGTCAAAGGAGCAGAGCAGCTGTCAAAATACAATAGATGCCCAAACGACCCAGAAATAAACTAAGACATCTCAGTGTTATTCAAAATACATCTAAATTGAGATGATAAATATAGGATCCTCTTTCTATCTGATTTAATTCACGATTGAGATTTGTTATGACTGGCGAGAAACTAATTTGATAGAGTAGCTTCATATTTTTAGAAATTGACAATTTATACCATAAAAACAGATCCTGTTATTTTGTATTTTGATGTTATCCACCTTACTCTCAAGAGACCACAGGACATCTAAAGGTCTACACTCTATTTTGACACCAAATTATCTAGACTAGAATCAATTCCAATTAAGATTTTGAATAACAAAACTTCCAGTGACAGAAACAAAACAGAGAAACAAAGATATATATATATATATATATATATATATGTATGTATTAACAGAATTGTACCTGCTTAGGCTTGCAACAGATAAACCACAATCTAAAGCTTCTTTACAAATATGTGAGCCAACAAATCCATTTCCACCCAACACAAGTAACTGAATCAATATAACAATTGAAAATGTAAGTTCGCATAGGAATGCATGCAACAAGCAACTAGATGAATTTCCAATATAGGTATCAATAACCCTCAGAACCAAATACCTTCTCTGTTGGAGGAGGAGGAATATGTACTGTTTCTGCTTCCTCAACTTTAAAAGGTTCATCAACCTTAGGGTCTGTTGACAGATATCTCCCATTGTTGGATGCAGCCATTGTACTAGACAGATAAAAACAAAAACATTTAAATAAACATTAAAAAAAAAAAAAAAAAAAAAAAAAAAAAAAAAAAAAAAGACAACACAACTCAACAAGAAGAAGAGGAAGAGCAACTACTCCTATTATTGATATCTGGAATAAATATTTGACTCAAAGCATTGTAAAAAGTTTGTACTAAGATAAAAAAATATATATATATATATATATATTTGTTTATGTCATAATTAACAATGCTATGCACCACAAAAGGGGTCCATAATTTTCCTCGTCTAGTTCAGAAATCAAAATGTCAGAATGGTAGGTTCTAAAAAGCAACTTATCATCTAATATGAATTTATAGATTCTATTATTTCTCATGTTTGTCTAACATTCTCAAAGCAAACAAATTCACAGTGAAAATAAGGTAGAGAAACAAACAAATCCATAATACATGCTAATTCTACACCAATAAAGGTTTTAATACTTTAAAATTAGGTCTCACAACAACAATTTACAAAACAAAAGATAGAGAAAAGTTCCGCAAATTTCTTCATCTATTTATTCCAACCATAAATTTATCAATGTAGAACAACCCATCAAAGAATTAAAATAAAAATTAAGCATAAAAAACTGACGAAAAACTGTAGCCAAATAACTTGGGAAACTAGGTTAAAAAACAACCTCCTTAGGATCATAACGTCCTAAATTTTCAATCCTACGCCAACATTTTCTTAGTAGCCAAACATTACATATTACGAAACATTCCGGAACCAAATAAATAAATAAATAAAACCAAACCTGGCCACAGGATCAAATTATAAGCAGTCAATAGAATAAATATCAAAATAAAAAAATGATTTCAGAAAATTGAAGAAGAAAAATGGTAATATAGAATACTAGAGTCTGGGAATTGATGATCTAGAATGGATCAAGCGAGAAACAAGTGTCCTCATTTGTAATTTTCGGATTCCACAAAAACTTTGTTGTATAGGTGGGTTTAAATTTTTGTGTTCCAATTTAGTTGTGAAAGTCGACAGAAGAATAACTGGGGCTCAAGTGAGTCGGAAAGTCTAGCGCTCTCTCTCTCTCTCTGGACAGAGAGAGAGAGAGATGGAGAGAACACATGGCGAGTAATACTGCTGACAGGTTTGGAGTACATGTGGCTCGATGCGAGCCTAGCGAAACTGTCGAAAAGAACGTCTAGCGTATCAGAAACTCACACCATAACGATGGTGTTTAGTGTTTTATTAACTGATGTGGCTCGCACGATCACAATCTTCCATATAATTTTTTAAATATACTATAAAATTTATAAATTTATATTTAACTATGTATAAAAGATTCATTGCAAAATATTATTTGTACAACGATTATATATAAAAATAAAAAAAGTTTAATTTGGAGAACCATGTACTGAGTCCTACAACATCTCAGAAAAAAAATAAAAATAGTATCTAATTAATAATTTCCTTGTTCGTATGGTAAGGAATTTGAGGTGGGCTAACTTCAACCTAAAGTCCAATAATTTTTTATGCTTCACCATAATAGCCTGGTCTTGTCGGTACTTTGTATGGGCCTGAATCTCTGTCCATCATTGGTTTTGGGCATATAGTTTGGACCGGGTCAGCACATTCTTGGAGAACAGCGGACCGAAATCCTGGAATTACATATAAAATATTAAAATTTCTCCAATCTAGTGTTTATACTAACAGTACTGTCAGGAAACATCCTATTATTACTATTTGGTGTTGGAGATATTTCATTTTTATTTTTACTTTCGAATATTTGAATGAAGGCTTTCATGTTTAGTCACCTTGTCTAGGGGAAAATCACAAATTGGCAACTAGCTAGAGTTGTTGAAGCCCAAAGGAAATAAAAAATCAAAGACAAAGTTCTGAAAATAGATGAACATATATATATTCAAGAAGAAGCTAATATGTATCAGGTGCTTCCCAGATTTGCTGATCAGGACAGAACTCAATCGCGCTGGCAGGACATCGGCTTAATAAGATTCTTACACAAAACTTAATTACTTCTTCTTTTTTTATTTTGTTATGTTTTTTATTTTCAAACTGCTGGCATTTTAAAAAGCTACAACCTTGCTGTTATTAGGGATTTCATGCTTTTGTCTTTTTTTCTTTTTTTTTAATATTCTTTTGTTCTAATGATTTTCACATTGGAATAAGCCAAAAGGTGCTTGGATTCAGCTCAGATGCTTATTAGATTCCCAATTCTGCAGCTGGTTAGTGATGGAAAGGTAAACTTCTTCACAGGAAACCGTTGGATTGAAGTTCCGTTAAAACGCAAATGGAGAAATAATGATCCAAACAAATAAAAAGGTTATAGAACCAAATCCCAGATGAATATGCTCATACCTTTTGAAAGGGACAAAACAACTTACTATACCATATACAAAATCTTATGGAGATGCAAAGCTAGTCCACTAATTAATACGTCACATATAATTATATATATAAAAAAGATATTTTTTTTTTTAAAAGAAAAGAAAAGGAGAAGCTCCTTATTTAGGAAAAGTAATTAATATACAATGGGATTTCTTAATTATCCGATTAGTTAAATAGAACAAATTGGATGTGAAATGAACCAAGTTGGTTAATCCAAATTTCTTTCAGAATCAGAAATCTGAATCCAAAAAGTGGACGGTTAATACTGGTAAAGACTGCACTTTGTGTAAGTTGCATATATACGCATATGTTTACACATGATTAGATATTGGAATGGCTTCTGAAGGAATATATGGAGCCTCAGTGCTTCCATATTGGATATTGACTCTTGTAAATAGTGAAGACGTCTAAAACAACTCATCGTCAGCGATCCCAAAGGCCAGCTTAAAAGTGGGCAACAAGTTGAAATTCCGAAAAGAGAAATAAAGAATCACAATGTTGGATCCATTGGCATGGAAGCTTGTGAGAAAAGATAATACGCAAAATAGTCTTATTATATACACTGATTAGTACCAAAATTAATTTTTCAATAATCGAGTTGAAACAATTTCAAAAATCAAATAAAACAATCGAGTTGAGTTGAAACTATGTAATTTGATATCTCATAACCGCATTTCATGGCAAAACTACTAATTTCTCTAATAAAAATTTAAATTCCCTCGTCTCCAATATAAAAATAATAGTAAATCATCAAAATACATCAAAGGGTGGTATATGAATTAACTATTTATAATAAGATTGTGCAAAGGGAAAATATATTAAATATATATGTGTGTGTGCCTGGGAAATAGATGTGGGGTGGTGCTGATATTTTGAGTGCTTGCTTCCTTATCTGCAGAAGAAGTATAATTAAAAAGGATTCTCTACGTACGTCATATATCCACTTCAAGTAGAGGGAACAAGTGCCCCTCTTTTTCTCATGTTCTTATTTTGTGGCTAAAGATTCCAAATCTTTAATTTGTTATGTTTTTTTTTTTGGCTGTGAATTAGATTAGTTTGGACGCTAACCTTTTATTACAATGAAACAAAATTTGGCTCCAAACCCCTCCCATTTTTCTAGTGCCCTGTCCACTATTAGTCCTAGAGGTCTATTATTATATATTGGGATTTTTATTTCACATCATTATAATAAATCCTTGAAATGATAGATTCATACGATATTATTCTCTTCTTTTTATTCCATCGACAGGTATTGTATATTCACCAAAAAAAAAAAGACAGGTATTGTAGCAAAAACAAAAAAGAAGACAGGTATTGTAGTAAACAATAAAAAAATTTCTTACTTAAAATGAGCAAAACCACGTTTTATTTATTTATTTATGAATATGAGTAAAATCACTTTGGTTCCCAGAGCAACCTCCAAAACAGAAATATGGGTATGAAATCTTCTTTTTTGTCTTATTATCATTCTTATCAATTATGTATCGATTGACAACATTAAAAAGTAATTGACAATTTTGTTAACTTATAAATTCAACAGTTAAACTTAGAAAAGAAAAGAAATAATAATGCTAGACAGAATGAGATAAACAAAGTAAATATTAATTAATTGTGTTCTCGTTTCTTTTTAAAAATTAATTAAAATAATAAAATATGTTGTCTCATACAGTTAAATTATTATTTCTCCAAAAGTTTAACTGTTCTTTAAATGGAGGCTTAAGGTGTTATTATTTTTGTAAGCCCAACCTCAATTTAAGAGGTTTTTAAAAAAAATTATAAGTATTTTTATTTTTATTTTTAAATAAAATTTTAAATTATTAAAAGTTAGATTATTATATTATTATTATTTTTTCAAACACTTTTTTTTTTCAAACACATATAAATTGATTTTCATATCGTGTTACTTTTATTTCAACAAAAAAAAAAAAAAAATATATATATATATATATATATATATATATCGTGTTGCTTTCATGATTATTAATGATTAACACCGATCAGCCGATAGACGAATGTATAATTTTTCTTTTCCGAAATGAAGGTTAAGTACAAAAGTGGGATGTATATCTGACAATATAATAATTATCCAAGTGACCAGTTTGTGAAAGTGGCTTTTTCGGTACAGTTAGTTACATTTATTTTATTTACAAACAGAATAATTTCATTTTAGCTGACATAATTAAATTATTTTATTTATTAATAATATTATTTTATTTGTAAATAATATTATTAAAATTATTTTACATACAATCTATTTAACTCTTTAGATTATATTTGTAGAATTAAAGTTTAGGACAGAATTTCAACTCTGAAGTGACTATAAATTAAGCATCTCTGTTGACGTGATAAAGCAAAAACTGAAGCATCAAAGTGGACTTTAAAATTAAAAAATTAATTATTTGAGAGAGAGAGAGAGCATCGCTTTGATATATCGTTATTGCACCAATGGCTTTATGCGTGAAACTAAATAATCAACCCCAAGTAGAATATCGAATACAAAACATAAAGCAAGAGAAAGAATAATGTTAGTTATACGTAACCAAATAAATAAATAAAATACAGATAAGCTAAGGTAATTGGTAAAACAACAAGAAATTGTGAAACATGCTGAAAGTGCCGTGCTTAACCTGATAAACTTGAATCCCTGGGCGGTGATAAATATGAAGGAAAATACAATAAAAGGTATTGCAATCAATGGATAAAGTTCTAGTAATTACTAGAACAGCGAAACAAATTATAGGTTCATTGATAATTTGATATGAACATTCTGGATCACTCTCTAAGCGGCCAAATGACAATTAATGATGATTTGCATACTGAAAAAGAAAGAGAAAAATCTCCTTAGTTCAATTTAAATAAAAAATTTATTTTTTCTACTCCTTTTTCCTGTCCTTTAAGTTGCGGTTGCAAGTTAGCCATATGTCTTTAATTAGTTGCCGCTACATATAAATTATAGATTAATCTAATACCATTAAATCAAGCAGTGTGTCTTTTCCTTTACTAAAAAAATAAATAAATAAAAAGCAGTGTGTATTTTCTTTGGAATTGGAATTATATTTTCTAAATGCAAACAAAGGAATTTAAGATAAAAGAAAAGGAAAGCAAAAGATGGCTGACGTTAACTAAAACTGACATGATTTTTGAAAAGTTAAAATCAAAAAATATTTTTGAAAATATTTAGATAATTTTTTAAAAATATATGATTTCTAAAAACTTTTTTAACCAATGAGTGAATAATAACTTTTACATGAAACATTTAAACATGTATATATATATGCTAAATATGACTTGAATGTTTTAAACTATGCCAATCATGACTTAGATATCCTAAACCTCAATTAATTAACCATCTATTTGACATGAATTAGGAAAGTTATTAGCTTTTTTTTTTTGGTGAATAGGAAAGTTATTAGCTAAGCACAGAAGTTTAAAAAATTATAATGTGGTTTGGCAGGGGAGGTATAAATTAATCTGTGGAAGATGAGGGGGGAAAAGTGTGGGACATAGCAAATAAAATAGTGGGGAAATGAATAATATGATTTGAGGGGTTGAGGGATCCACATACACAATAGACACAGTGGATCGGCGGCCTTTCACTTACAATGCGCCATCTGTTTTGTTGCTTAGTTGGAGTGTCAATCGAGATTGGATATCAGCTATAAATGCCGGAGACAATGGGGCCTGCTGGGCGGAGAGAGTGGCTCTGCAGTGGCAAACATTGCATAAACTGATGTGTATATCTCTCTCTATATATATATAGATGTGGATAATGATGGTGGCAATCCCACCAAAAACCCTCATGTCCCACCCTTTTAATTTCAATGTTCCCGGGACCCATCTGGGTCTCCATCATTTGACTCCAACGTCTCAACTTTTATTTTCTCTCTCATCATTCGTCTGTCTAGTTGAATTATATAATTTGATTTCAAATTCTTTTTTATAATTTAGAACAATAATAGTAGATTCAAATTTAATATACCATTATAGATATTAGAAATTAATTAATATTTCACATGTTGGACTTTGTTTTATACTTTTTCATAATGTTTTTTTTATGAAGTATCAATTTTAGCTTGTCTTTTTTGTTACTTTATAGTCTAATTTTTACGTTCTAGTCAAATCAGGTATTTACTGTGCTCGACCAATTAGGTTGTGTACGAGACATTATAAATAGGTTTTGGGTTTAAAATTTCTATAATATTATCATGTTGAATTTGAATTTATCCATCCCATAAACTGGATTTGTTTAAAAATATAGTAAAAAAAAATTTTGTTTGCATTTTTCTATCCCTTTCAAAACAAAGTCAGATCAGAAAATTTGGAAAACAAAGTTGGGTAAAGTCCGAATAGTAAAAAATTAGATTATATTATAATTGAATCAGATTGGATTTTTTTGAACATGGATTTAGCTTACTCGATTGTTATTTTTACAGTTGAATAAAGTGTGTAAAAGTATATAATTCAATTCAAGTTTATTTTGAAATTATTTTGAACTTATAAAAATACTAGTGCATAGTTATGGTTTAATATTTCTCATCGTTTCAACGTAAATAATAAGCATTTTTGGAAAAGCTTTTTCAATTTTGAAATAGCTTAAAAGCAAAGCCAACCAAATATAGTTTATTGGGGAATAAGTATACTAAAAATTATCCCAAATATTAACTAAAGATGCTTTTGTTAATTTGGATGGTATATTAATAACAATATTATTATATTTTTGGTAATAGATAATGTTTTGTTTTTTCAAAAAAAAATAAAAAAAAATACATGTTAATGTTTTGTCTAGGAATGGGCAAAACAATCTGGCCAATTGATTTCATTGCTACATTTCTTTCAGAACCGATTCAATTTGGTTGATATCACAAAAAATCTGAAAAACTGATTCGACATGCAGTTTATTTGAAATTTATGCCAAATTAATCCGGTAAAAATGCTCTTATTTTGATTACGCCGCATCACCTCTATAATTTAAACACAACTATTGATTTTTCACTTTTTCCAAGTTACTTAATTTTCTCCCTAAATAGAAAAACCTAATTCCTCATTCCTTCCAAGCTGTCTCCTTTCTATCTTTCTATCTTTCTTGATTGTTTATAGGGATGGACGCAGTTTGGTTTAAGTTGATTTTTTATAAAAATTCACACCAAACTGTAGTTGGCGGTTTTGTTTAATAACAAACCAAACTAAACCGTTAAAACCATTCAAACCAAATTATTCAATAATGCTTTGGTTCGGTTTTGTTTAGCAGTTTGGACTGCGACATTTAATTTTATAGTCAAACTTAATTTACAAAACTAAAATTTAATTTTGTAGTCCAAAGTTTAAACTAATTTTAACACTACAGTATTAAATTCAAATTAAAAATATTACAATTCAAAATTCAAACTAAAACAAAGTATTACAATCCAAAATGAAAATTAAAAACATCCCAAACATAAAAAGAAAAACATAAAATATCAAACATCCCAAACATAAATATTAATAATATATATCATTAATAATAAAAAATATTATATATTAATTTGCGGTTTGAGTTGGTTTGGTCTAAAAACCATCCAAACTGCAAATCAAACCGTTGATGGTAGTTTTGTTTACAATAAAACGAACAAAACTGTTTTTCTCCATAAACCAAATTAAACCAAAAGCAACAATTTAATACGGTTTAACAATTTAGTTTGGTTTTTACCCACCTCTAATTGTCCCTACGTGTCCTTTCCACTCCACCACTCAACCTGTTTTCTATCTTCCTTTTGCTTTCATCATCTCCCATCAACAACTTCATCTCCCTCACCATTCTCTATATTCTTTCCATTTTATTTTTTCTATTTCTAACTCTATGTGAAAACTCTAAAGCCTGAGCCGCTCCCATATTATCCTCACCGGACGGCCTCATCTCCCACTTAGTTGGGTCTAATTTTTTTTTTAATTTTTTTTTATTTTTCTATTTTTTTTTTGTGTAAATTTTTTATTTTTCTATTTGTGGCTGGTTTTGTAATGTATATTGAATAGCTTTGTGGCTTTGCTTTGTGTTTTTATTATTTTTTTCTTTTCATTTTTTTGTTCCGAGATCAAAACCAACGTATAAAAACCAAAATCGACTAATCATTATCGGTGCAATTTTATATGGTTATATATGATGATTGATCAATTGGCCACCCAATTAAAATCTCAATCCAAAATTTGGCCGAGCAGCACCGAGACTGTATCTAGTTTTGTCATAGCTTATCGTAGCATTTTGGGAAAGAAATTCAGCAAAGATTAGATAGCAAAAAAACATACACCTGACATAATTCACCAAAAAACGTACGCCTGACATATACAGTGTTCAATTTTTCGAAGCACGTGAGGAGCAAGAAGCCGAATAATTAATACATGGGAACGCGCAGATTCAAAAAACATCAAACGTGTCAATGCGATCCTCCAGCAAAGCCAGCTTCCCTATTTTCCCTACCAAGATTGTGATACCTGATACTCCACCTTCATTTTCACATTCCCATACAACATTTTGCAGCCTTTTCAATTCAAATTCTTTTTTTTTTTGGTGAAACTTTTCAATTCAAATTGATTTGCAGTTTTTGGAGATTCACTATATATAGCCTTTTTCTTACGTCTCTACAATTCTCCCCCCCCCCCCCAATAATTAACGGACCTAGACCATATATATACCCGCTAATAGGCCTAGCTGTATGGCGAAAATAGTCAAAATATCTCTATCTCAATTCATATACCGAACCATCCAGAATACTAGTAAACTAATTACTTGTTTTTTGGACAATTAGTAAATTAATAACTTGAAACTGAAACAATTCTAACATTAAGACAATAGGACCTTATCAGAATAAGATCAAATATAATTAAGCAAAGCACGAAAAAATTTTTTTTTTATAATATGGATCTCCAGTATAAATTCTTACTAAGTTAGAAAAACGTATAAATTTAATTCATTTACTAAATAATTTTATTTTTAAACCTGTGGATAAGTAATTTTTTTACTCACAAAAAAAATGATGGATCGAAGGGAAAGCTTCAATTGGCTTTGTTCCGACTTTACCCACAATGGCTCAAATGATTGCGGGTTTCGTTCCACATAAAAACTTTCAGTGCGTTTTTACTGCTGCTTTGGACCTTTCGAATTTGGTTAAGTTTTTGTTTTTTATCAATTAAGCAATTATATCACCCGCCCACAAAACATTCCCTTCTAGATGATAGACAAACTTAGTGGAGGTTTAGAATATGCAAGACTTGATCTATATCTCAAAAAGCAAAGATTATGAATTACTGTTGCATATTATGAATATATATATTTTTAGGTCTTTTACTTAAATACCCCCCCCCCCCCNCCCCCCCCCCCCCAATTATTTTTAAGAAATCGGTGGTCGTAAAAAGACAATTTCACTTTCTTTAACATATCTATATACTATTCTATTAAATTCAGATGTGCATACGGATCCTCTAACCATGATTATTCCTGATAGGCTCTGAATTTATGGCATTCGAGTACCTAATCAGGAAATCCACGGAGTGATACCAAATATGGGGAGAAAAATTGAATAAGAAATATTTGGCTGTACAAACCGATCTTATACGTTACTATAGTCTAAAGCCCAAATTTTAAAACCAAGACGCAAAGTTTTTTCTTTTTTTGAAATTCCAAGACGCAAAGTTATTATCATCGCTAACGATTGGTATGTCTAACTAGTATTTTTGTATCATCTCAAAACCAACTTCTAAAAAAACAAGGGTAATAAAAAAAGAAAAAAACCTTCTAAGGACTCTCGAGCCACGATTGGTCCATCCTATGCCAACGCCAGCTATTGGTTCAGAAACTTTGAACCCACGGGGTCAATCGGAGGCAGAGGATCTAAGTTTTTAAAGCCCACCGTTTTTGTTTTAGCCAAAAGGGTACCCTGTTCTAGTGTTTACGTTTGTAAAAATTTAACAGCGCCAAATCCGTGAATCCAATAAAATTCAAAGAACTTTTTTTTTCCTTTCTCACAGTCCATGCATTTTAGACACAACAAATATTATATATAATAATTATATCATAACCTCCATATTAGTTTTAATCACTGCATAGAATGTAAATTTAATAATATATAATTATGCAAAACATAACATAAAAATATATATAAATCTCTGTTTATGTATTGGATTATAAGTGATTTATAACACATCATCTTCCACCGAAGCGGATGTACATAAAAGTTTATGGTTACGCACTCACTTTCTCTTTTCTCAAGCTATAAATACCATCTCTCACCCTCTCTCTTTTCTCAAGCTTATTACATTCTTCTTCTACCTCTACTCCAAACCTTTCTTTCACCAGAAAAAGGAAAAGACATAAAAAAACAGAGGATGAGAACCATTCCCGACACATCCATCACACCGACAGCGCATACTTTACCACCCACACCATCGGCGGCGCAGCGGTCTCCATGGCATTCTCCGGTGCCGTATCTCTTCGGAGGCCTAGCAGCGATGCTTGGTCTTATAGCCTTTGCGCTTTTGATCTTGGCTTGCTCTTACTGGAGACTTTCCGGGCAATTGGGTGACAGAGAAGGAGGACAGAGTGACGTGGAGAGCGGCGAAGAGAAAGAAGGGGATTCTGGTAAGGCTGCGAAGGTTTACGAGGATAAATTTTTGGTCATAATGGCAGGGGACGATAAACCCACGTTCTTAGCCACCCCTGTTTGCGCCAAAATTTATTCTTTCGATGATGGGAAAGAAAAGGACGAGAACAATGAGGGAGAGGAGGGATTTGATAAGACACACAATTCTCAGAAAGTGAAGAACCACCTGGACGATCACACCCAAGAGAGCCAGTTAGCAGCCCGAGATCAAAACCAGTGAGCTAGCTGTTTTCTTCTTCATATTTCGGCATAGTTTAGTGTGAGAGAGACAGCTCTACAGGGAGTTTTTTATATCTCTACCTATTAAGAACCTTGTCCTCTAATTTGGGATTTTGAGTTTCTTTTTTTTTCTTCTTTTGGCTTTTTTATTCGGGGAATGTAAATTTCGCAGAGATTAAAAATATATGAAGTGAGAAGTATCTTAATTTTGCAACGGTAATTACAGCAAAATTAATTAAGAAATGACAGCCATTTTGTTTGGTTTTGCTGCTTGTTAATTTTCCGTGCAGAATTTATTTACAGCTGGCTACATCATGTTTTGTCTGTCATTATGTTAATATCACACACACAGCAACTTTGGGTTTGGGATGCATTCATTGAAAGGATGCTTCTGGGTGTTTTTTTTCAAAAGTTAAAAGTTGCTTCACGCTAGCTTCAGTCTCCAGAAAACTAATTAAGTACACAGAATATAACATTTTTACAAAACAAAAAGATAGGATAAAAAATTATGTTATTATTAAAGAAAAATAAACACGAAATGGGTACCTTGTACCCATGAGGTCCTTTGCCATATTTTTATTCCCTTTAGCTTTTTTCATTTTTTTAAATATCAAAAAACTAACAATTAAAAGAAGACAAGAGTAAAAAAGTTATGATATATATAAATAGGATTTTTCCAGAAGAATATGAATATTTTTTTTCTCAAATGACATTTGATCAAGTCACTTCTTCTAACGGAGGCATTGATTGAAGCAAAGGAATAAAGCAAAGGAAATGACGACATATTCTCCAAGGGATATATCCCTGCCTTGCCGGCTCGAATTTTTTTTTTTCCCGGTGGCCAGTATATTAGCGCCGGTTACCGGTAAAAAGTGAAAAAGGGTGGTGGGATGCATTGAAGTTGAGGCACGAGAAAGATGAAGTCAGCCTTTGCTAAATTTCTTGGGAAGCAATCAATGGACGCGTGTGCGGTTTACATTGGTTAGTTGAAACGTGTAATTTCAAGCGGCTGGGGCTGTCCGTGCTGTGCAGCGACGCGAAGCCGCGTTTTTCTTCATTAAAGGCTACCTGCAAAGCAGGCTTTTAGCTGTATTTTCTATTTGACTCCGAAGATAAAAATTGAAAAATATGTGAATTTATTAATTTATTTTTTGGTAATAGAAAAATATGTGAATTTTGTTATTTATAATTTTTGAATTATATATCTTTGTTTTTTTATAATTATTTTTGAATTATATATCAAATTAAACTTGGTCATAAAAATATATAAAATCTAATAATTCTGAACAATTGGACCTATTTNAAACTTGGTCATAAAAATATATAGTTCTGAACAATTATATTATATAATATAATAGAGCCCGTGGGACAGTAAGATATCAACGGTTGGATCTCGAAGGCTTATGTTTGAAAATTAATTTATTACTACAAAAGACGTCATATAAGTTTTCATGAGTTGTTGTTGGCGTGCGGTTTCCTTTGTTAGGAAGTGACAACAAGCAATACCAATAATCTCATGCTATTGCCTAAAACAAGCAATCGTCAAAAACTCATAATAATTATTGTTTTTTTGTTTGTGGTTTTAAAGGTATGTGAAACTCATGCATTCTATAACTCAACCAATAAAGTCTTTTTTCCAATTATTTTGACATAATTTTGCATAATATATCTTAAGTCTATTAAAGCAAAAACAAAGGATAAGAGAAACAACTCGTTTTGCTGTTGTATTTCCAAATTTGTATGGCTTAAAAAAGAGGAAGAAACTCTTTTTATAAGTTTATATATATATATATAAATGAAGATAATTTATACTCTCATATTGCTAAGGGTGAGCCCCTCATCAAGTTGCGGAGCATTCGGAAGTCATCGTGTCAAGGAATTGGAGTCTCCCTTGTGTGGAAACTCTGAAAATTAATATAGATGCTACAATCCAGAATAATGGTAGTTTTTTAAATTTGGTTATTCGAAATAATAATGGATCCCTTCTGAAAGTCCATTTTTACAAAGTCACCACCCTTGATCCTTTTATCGCTGAGCTGTGAGCAATTAAACAAGCTCTCTTTTTTTTATGTCAAAAACGGTTGAAAGCATATTTGCTGTGAAACTGATGCAATAAACATTTTTCGTTTGCTAACTGAAGATCACCTTTCGAGCTGCCACTAGTCGGTAGTTCCAATGCTTAAGAAAATTCTAAATTTACGTGGCTTTTTTATTTGTATTAATTTTTTTTGATATAATCGAAATTGTAATAGACCTACCCATGTGATTGCTAAATGGGCAGCTCTCAACAGTTTTTGTGGTTTGATCAGTGAGGAATGTTTTCCTCCTTTGTTTCTTGATTTTATTGCTTTGGAGGGAAAAGTTACACCTTCTGTCCAAGCAAGGGCTCTCTCTTTTGTACGAGGTCATTTGTCTTCCTTTTTTGGTTTCTAATGAAACTCTCGTTTTCCAGCAAAGAAAATATTGCTAAGGGTGGTTGTAAATAAAAAAATATTGTTGCTCCGTCATGTGTAGCTTCGATCAGGTGTGGGTTCGGGACAGCAAAGGTTGGGATTGAAAAACCCACATAAAATGTCCTAACTACATAATTAGATCCAAAACCTATTTGTGTGCTTTAAACTTTAGATCAGGCTATGACTGGCTTCAATGTGGAAAAAACTATGCGTTTTTTATACTGAAATTTTTCTCTATAAAAATATTTGTTCTATTTCTTTGAGATAGCATGTTTGGTATGATTTATTTCTGACTAAAAAGTTCCATGGAAATCTATAATTAGTTTTGCTAAAAAAATAAATATTTGGTAGACAAATCTACGAGGGATTATTAATCAAAAAAGAATTTTTTAAACCATTATAGAGAACTTTAAATTTTAAACTTTTACAAAAATAATTTATTTCAGTATATATAGGAAAGCTCAATAAAATATTAAATATTATTTTTAAAGCATTAAAAATATTTTTTAAAAAGATAATCAAATATAAACTTTTTTAATAAAAGCTATTCTTTTCAAAGTTATACTGCGAGAAACTCTGCAGCCAAAACCTATACTAAACGGGCAGCTTTATCCAAAAACCAGGATCATTTGTTTATCTTTTTCTATGTTCTATGCTTGTCCCTGATTAATTTTTAATATATACTTTTTATTTAACATTTAATTGTTTATATCCATGTCACAAAAAAGATTTACATATATCCGATGTGCTACGTTGTTTTTTATATTTTTATTTATTATGTATCATATCAATTTAATTATTTATAATTATATATAACACGCCCCACGACTATAAAATAAAAATTTTGAGCCCTACAAAAAAATTATGACTGCCAGCTTATAAATAGATTGTTGTACTATGTACAAAAATTTTATATAAGTTTTTTTCCATGACACCTTTGTATTCAACTGTTTATTTAATTTTTAATAAAATTAAATTATTTTTTACCACATCACCAGTTTTACTGACAAGAAAAGGCAGTTCCAGCTCATCTGTTATGAATCCAGATAATTTAATGCCATATAAGAAAAATTGTCGTCCAGTTAAGCATTACAAATTTAATTTAATTTTTTAATAATATGATAAAAGAAAAACCCCTTTGTTGCAGGCGTCTTTCTCCTTCCATAGTTATGGGTTCTGGCTGGCTTCTCCACCTATCTTCATGATGGGCAAACAACTTCTGTCTAATCCCACCATGCATTTCAAAGAGCCTTGGCTAATTTTCCTCTCCTTCTCTATATTTTCACCATGGCCAAGATTCTTCAAAACCTCACTTCATTCTTCCATCATTTTCTCAACCATTTTCTTCTTCTCTTTGGTTCTACTTCCACACCGGACGAAATGCTTCACCCATCAAAATCCATTTGACAGATTTTGGTGCTGTTGCCGAGCTTCAATCCCTGATTTTGGATCTGGGTTCAATTTTTAGTGCCTACTTTTGGCTTTTTATATCATTTACTATTTAATGAAACGAGTTAATTTTCTATCATATTGCATTAAACATTCATTAGGGTTGAAATTGAAGCTTCATTGATGAAGCGAAACCTGTTTTATAAGCTTCTTTCTCACTCTCCCTCCCTCTCTCTCTATTCCTTTCTCTCTCCTTTTCTTTGGTTAGTGAAACTGATGATATGGAACAATTTAATTAGATTCAAAAAATTAAATGAAAGAGTAGAATATGAGGTGGTATATTAAATGTTAAATGAAAGGTTTAGATTATAAATCAAACAGAGACAACAACAAGAATAGGAAAAAGGCAAGCAGAGACATTTAAAAAAAAAAAAGAGGCATGCAAAGAATCTTTTTTTTTTTTNTGTCGCCGTTAGTTTATCGCGACGCAAATTTTTTGCTTCGTCGCGCATTTAGTGTCGCCGATTAAGATTTTTGGCGTAGTGTTTATCTGCAAATCCATGCTGTATGTGTGAGACAATCAATTCTTATATTGTAGAAGATCAAGCTTTAACTATGAAATTAACAAATACTAATTTCCAAAAATAAACTAAACTAAAAACCAATAAGTATATAAAAATATTAATTTGCTTAGGTGAAAGAACATATGCGCTAGGCTAATATGTATTAGGCTGAGAGGACATAGTGGGGTACTACTTTTTTTTTTTTTGGTAAAAATTAGTGGGGTAGCAACTTACTTCGCTTCCCAGATAGACCTGTAGATATCAATAATTAATTTTCTAGCATTCTTGAAAAGTTTCGTATACAACAATAAAACTAAGATGTACGTAATATGGACAAATCTCTCTTTCTCAGCTGCCCCTTTCGTTCTATTAAATGGCAAAAATTGACATTTAACCAAAAAAATTGACAGATTAACCAATTGAGCAGCTTTCCTACCTTTTACATGGGGGTGGTTCTAAGTTCAATTTGTTGGTACAAAAAGTCAATTAATCCAGGAAGCAAAAAAGGGCAGACGTCTGCTGTAAGTATCATCTATCCCTAGTCCTAGTCCATTTCCATTTCCATTTCTCACTATTTCTCTCTCTGCATAAAGAACTGCTTATTAAATTCAAAATATATATATATTTTAATTTGTTTCCCTTAACAACCAAAATTGTGTCTGAAGACCAGGCATAGTAATAAGGTAAGTCATTAAGGGGTAACAAAAAAAAATACCAAAAACATTAAAATCATGCTCGATCAATTAAAAAATCACCTAGAAGACTATTGATATGTGAAATATTATATATAGCAAGAGCTTAAAGGATATGTACTATGTTTTTTTAAGTATATAATGTTGATGCAAAATATGGCACTAGCGGTTAATTATCCATCCGTCTTTGTTATTAAAAAAATTATTGATCTGGAAGATAAAATACATTTTTAGAAGATTTTGATTAGCACCGACATGACACCAACACAGGCTCTCCGATAATTAAATCAACAAGAGTTTTTGAATGTTAAAATTCTTTAAATCAAATCGGAAAAGTAAAAAATAATATAAAATATATGAGATTAGATATTTCCAAAAAAAAGCATAAAGTATGTCCTCAACTTCAATAGGTTGTACCACATAACTTTTTAGACTATTAGCTAAATAATAATTAATTGAATTTTAGATTGGTCAATAATGCATTAAGCTTTTATATAGATTAATTATTTTTCCCGTACATACATGCAGTTGCGAAGTTTTAAGTAAAGAGCATGCGCAAGGATAAAAAAAAAAGAGCATGCGCAAGTCTCATGTGTTGACAGTGTGGGGGTTCACCATTCATGTTATTATTATTATTATTTTTTGTTGAATTCACCATTCGTATTAATTTGAACATCAATGATGCCATATATATATATGTATGTATGTGTATATATATTAATTTGAACATCAATGATGTATGTATGTATGTATGTATGTATGCACACACACGAATTCCCTTAGTAAATGGGCATTAATAGTCGGTGGGGTTCACTCTGCTTGAGTTCTTTTTCTGGTATTTTTCTTACTCATCTTTATTTGACAATATGACTCGTTTGAGTTTATGCTTAATTATATAAAAAAAATGTTGAAAAGTAATATATAATCGAGGTATAAAAACTTTATGTATCATGAACATGAAATTTTTTGTGCGAGTGAATTGTTAAAAGAAATAGAGATTAATTATAAGGCTTATAATTATAAATATAAGCAAATGATATATCGAGATGCACAATTTTATATATGAAACCACCCATGGAATCGGAGTCGGAGGCAGAGGGTAAAATGGACGGAGCATGAAAACGTGCTACATGCGTAACGCATGGTTGCGCTTTTTCTGGCATCGTCCATGTTTCTTGTACCTTTTTCTTCTTACTTTTATGATATTGTTGCCAAGGCAATGCATTTTTGGGTCAGCTTTAACATCATCTTCTTTTATCACCCTCTCTTTTCAGCTTTCACTCTTACAATGATTAACAAAGCAGAACGCATATGGGAAAAAAAGATAAAATAAAATAAAAAGGTAAATTCTTGAGAGTCGCTTAAAATTGCTCCTTTTTATATGGAAAATTGGAAATTTAACCCCCACGTTTAAATTAAAGCACATAACCAACCCCCAAACTTCTCTATTTTCCATCTCTACGAAACAAAAGAAGGAAAGCTTGAATACCCACACAAATAAAAAAAAAAAAAAAAGGAAAGAAGAAATATAAAAAGAAAGAAAACGTTTCTCTTACTCAGGCCGAAGCCAGTCGCGGGAACATTTTTGGCCCAGTCTGAAAAATGGACCAATTTGCACGTTCAACTACAGGTATTGGTTCGATGGACATGTAGCTATGGAACACTAATCAAGTCGTTGAGTGAAGTTGGCCATCACTTCGACACCTATTGCACCCAGCACGATGGTTCCTAAGACATGCCCTATTTCCTTAAGTGGAAATTAATTTGTCTTTTATTACAAAAATAATTTAAACGGTTTAATAAAATTACTTGTTTCTTTTCATAGCCACTGCAATTTTGTTGAATGTAATTTAATGACTTTAACGAGGAACATTAACATACCAGAAGTTTTCCTAGTGTGCAAAGAAGTAAAATGTTTGGCTCTCAAAAGCAAAAATCGTATCACCTATTTTATCTTTTAAAACTCATCAAAATTTGATTTCCCCAATTTTACTCATGTTCACAGATAAACTAGACCTACAATGCAGGGAAAGCATTACTCAGCCTTTTTTTTTTTTTTTTTTCATTTTTCATTTTTTGGTGAAAAAGCATTACTCAACTTGTGCAAATCTATTATGCAAAAAATTAATAATCATAAAATAAGCTTGTGCAAATCTAGTCAGTTAGGGTTTAAAATCTTCAACATACGAAAAAATTCAGAATACCCGAATGTATTGAAATTTTGGTCTCTACATGCAGCATCTAGAAGACCAAGTTGGAATTATATAGGCCCACCCTCCATTATTACTATGAATTAGGACTGGGCAAAACTTGGCTGGCCCGATGAAAACCATCCGAACTAAATTGAAAGGTTCAGTGTCGGAGTTATGTTTATGTTAAGACCGATTTTTTTTTTTTTTTGCAAGAAAACCGATTAGAATAGTCATGTTTGCCGGTTTGGTAAAAATTCCACTGAACCCCACCGAATTGAATCCGTCGCCTGCTTCCTTTTTTAGATTGCACTAAATCACCCTTCATTTTTTTATTATAACTATTAATTTTTTTTTTCCAAATTACCTCCATATTTCTCAAAATGTAAAAAAAAAAAACTTTAACTCTTCCTTCCAACGCTTCCATGCCGCTCTCCATCTGTCTCCTCCATTTCTCTTTAAGCTCTCCTTCTGTCTCTCTCTCAACTTCAACTCTCATTTTCATCTCTCTCTGTCTCCTTGTCTCCGACGTTTCATCTCACTCCGTTTCATATTCTCCGGCGTTTCTGCATTTCTTCTCCCTCGTCCTCCATCGTGTCTCATCATCGATGGCATCTGAATTTTTTTCTTTTTTTCTTTGTTTTTTAGTTATGGCTTTTTGAATCTATGAATGTGATTTTTGTGGCTTTTCTGAATTTGTCTGTGGCCGTATTTTTTCATTTTCTCTCTCTTGAGATCCAAACTAACCAAAAGCAATCGAAAACTGATCGATCATTACCGATGCAATTTTGCACCGATTATATATGATGCTTGGCCGATTTTGATTGGTTTGATTTTGGTTGTAAACCAATTAAAATCGACATTTTTTATTTAGAGCATATCTAGCTAAAAAACCGAGCGAAATCAACAATGCCCACCCATACTACAAAAAATAGTGAGTTGAGGCTGGAGCATGGAGCGGTCTTCTCCACTATTTGTCCGTTTCCATTTCTATGTCTCATTTATGTTCCATTCTCCATTTATTTTCAAATGTGACAAAATGGAAAATTTTCGACGAATATTGATTCTAGATGATAATTTTAGTTATGACATGAATATGGCTTAAAAATTAATCTGCGTAATTTGAAATTGAAATGAATAAATAAAAATTAATGCATAAAAATTTAAAATAATAACAAATATATTTTTTAGTATTTAAACAGTAATAATATTTCTTCCAAATATGTTAAACAAATCAACCTATTTAGCATGCTTTTGGTAACGGGTCAACACAAATAACACAAATTGTTAACCCTTTACCACTAAAGTAAAATATATATATATATATATATTTTAATTTTTTAACTTAAAATATATATTTTATACAATTATATTATATAAATATAAGATTTATGGTATAAAATAGTATATATAATTATAAATTTACAAATATTTATATGCTTGGCCTAGTGGTAAAACCACTAAACACTAGAACTATATTTTTAGGTCAGAAATTCAATCCTCTCTTACTAAATTATTTAAAATTTAAAATTAAATAGTTAAAGTTATTTTATATCATTACCATTAACTTCGAATTTATAATTAAATAATAAAATAAATTATTTATTTATATATGCACAGCTTAATATACAGAATTTGTAAGTACTTTATGAATAATTCAAAGTAAAATCTTGAATTTCAGAAAAGACGTAAAATTCTGAATAAAATAAAGTATTTTTGGTAAAAAAAAAAAGTATAGAAACTTAAAAGTGCATATTTGATGAGTTTCACTTATTATATATGAAGAACAAGGGTCTCCAAAGTTATCTTGGGAACTTGTCTTATTATTTAATTCTAAACATTATTAAAAGATAACTATTATAGAAATATGTTATATATTATTTGGTTATATTTTGTCTTAAAAGTAATCAATTAGCAATTTAATTTTAAATATCCATATTTTATTTAATTTTAATTATAAATCATATAAAGAAATTAATACCAATTAGTGACGAATTTTTAGTAATTATACTCGAACTACATGTTATATGATAATTTTTTATTAAAAAAATTTAATTTAATTTATTAATATTAAAATTTTAATAATAAAAAGTGAACTATTTAATATAAATTATTTAGTAAGATGTAGATTATATTATTTTTTAATATTAAAATTTTAATAAAAATAAATAAATTTTTTAATGTTAACTATTTAATAGTAACCATGATAAATAATATTTTTTATTAATGATTAATGAAATGATTTCCAATGACAGAGAATAACTATTTGGTTTTAAAAGTTGACGTGATACAATTTGATTAATCCAAATTGAAATTCTTCATTTCAATTCAATTGAAATGGAAAGGATGCTTATCCTCAAATCTCCATTTGAAAATGAAATTTTTGTTCCATTAAAAGAAAGTTTTTTTATACAATTACTATATAGAAGATGTAGTATAATAAATTATTATCGTCAAATAAATAACAATATTTATGTAAACTTTTTATAATTTAATTTATTATTATATAGCTGAAAATAATTATAATTTATTAAATTTAAATTGCAACCTGATAATTTTAAATGATAAGAATAATATTACTTATAAATAAATATAGTAATGTATTGTGTCATATTGTGTTTTTTTCGTATAGTATTTGTGTGAGTTTTTTTTATTCAATCCCTACCCGTTAAGCTGTTGTGTTGAAATATATAAACTAAAACTCGTTCATAAAATTATCGTATAATCCGTTACCAAATCCGTTAAGACGTTAAACTTATTTTTTAAAAAATAAAAAATATATTTAATTTATATTTTATAGTCCATACTAAAAAATAATGAATTACAGACAAACATAAATATTTGTATTATTTTACAAACAAAAAATAAAAACTAAAATATCATACTTAATACATGTTAAAAAAAATAACAAACCACATAAACATAATACTTAAATCATTCTACATAATTAATAATTATGAATTCAAAATATATAAAATATTACGAACTAAAACTATATTAAATATTTATCGTGGCTAAAAAAATAAATTATGCATTACAATTGTTAATTAAAAAATATTATAAACCAAATTAAAATTTTACATCAAATATAAATAATAAAAAAATAAAATTTAAAATAAAATATCAATATATAAATAGATATAAAAATTATTATTTTTTAATAAAATAAAATATAATTTTTTAATTTTTTAAAAAATTAAAAAAATAATTAAATTAATATTTTTTTACCGTATTTTATAATATTAATCGTTTCAATCTATTTTTTTTACTGTATAACAATAATATCAATTCAATTTTAATATTGAAAATCTAAATTTATAACTGTAGCAGTTTGCCAGTTATACCTATAAAATCGAGGGAAACGAGAATTTTTGCCGTAACGGAGAAGCAGCTTAGACCCTTCCATCCTCATATGGTCCATTTCACATGGACCCCACACGCACATTTTTACATTTATTTGACAGGAGGCAAAAATTATTGAGAAGAAAGAAAATCCATTCTTTTGGCTAAGCCTCTCCCACGTGTCCATTTCTCATTCGATCATCTCCAGATATCCCTAGGCCCACCAGATAGGCACATACACACGACGACACGATCAAAATAGAGAGAGAGAGTAACCACTTTAACCAGAGGGCCTTAACTCTTTACCGTCGGTGACTCGCTAATGGCTTCCAAGCTCTGTGACTCTTGCAAATCGGCAACGGCGACTCTGTTCTGCCGTGCCGACTCGGCGTTCCTATGCGTCCACTGCGATACCAATGTCCACGCGGCCAACAAGCTCGCATCCCGCCACGCGCGGGTCTGGGTTTGCGAGGTCTGCGAGCAAGCCCCAGCCCATGTAACCTGCAAAGCCGACGCTGCGGCTCTCTGTGTCAACTGCGACCATTACATACACTCGGCGAACCCACTGGCTCGAAAGCACGAACGAGTCCCAGTCACCCCCTTCTATGATTCGGTCAGCTCCACGGCCGTCAAATCTGGCGCCGCTGTCAACCTCCTTCAAGACCGTTACTTATCCGACGTCGACGGAGAAGCTGCGGTCAGCAGCGAAGAGGCTGAAGCAGCATCCTGGCTGCTACCCAACCCTAAGGCCTTGGAAAGCCCGGATCTGAATTCGGGTCAGTACGCGTTCACCGACATGGATCCGTATTTGAATGTGGATTACGGTGCCGCCGTCGACCCGAAATTGGAAGTTCAGGAGCAGAACAGCTGTGGTTCTGACGGAGTTGTGCCAGTGCAGAGCAAGGAGGTTCAACCGCCGGCGGAGAACGAGCAAGGCTTCGAAGTGGAATTTCCGGCCGTGTCGAAACCACCTTTAGCCTATGGCTACGGCTACGGCGCTCAGTGTCCGAGCCAGAGTGTAAGTTCCTTTCAATAAGTTTTGTTATGGGCTTGCATTAAAGCTCGGCCCAAATCGATTTCATTAAAAGTTTTGTAATTGGCTTTTGGTAATCAGATATCATCGTCGTCGCTGGACGTGGGCGTTGTTCCAGATGGAAACGCGATGAGCGCCGTAATCGATTCGGCGCATGCGGTGCCCATGTCGTCGGCTGAGCGGGAAGCGAGGGTGTTGAGGTACAGAGAGAAGAGAAAGAACAGGAAGTTCGAGAAGACCATTCGCTACGCATCGCGGAAAGCATACGCTGAGACCAGACCGCGAATCAAAGGCAGGTTCGCCAAGCGCACAGACGTCGACATCGAATTCGAAGCTGATCGTATCTCTGGATACGGTGTCGTTCCTACGTTTTAATTTTTAATTAATTAAGCTTGCGCTCAAATTAAATAATGCTTTATTTTCATTTTTATTTTTATTTTCTCTCCGGCGGGACTGGGGATGGGGAGAGCGTGTCACTTGCGCTGTGACGGAGGTGTTGCTGGTGGGGATCTAACGCTTTGTATATACTAGGCGACGGTGATTGATCGATGGAATACTGACCGTTGATATCGTGCAAGTTTATGTAGTAATTAATTTTGCTTTCTACTAATCAGCAATTTAGCTGTGAAGCTCTTCTCCAATTCCAATTTTGTTTTTTTCTCTGTTTCTTTTTTTTTTTCTTTTTCTTTTTTGCAAAATAATTGTTTGTTGTAATATGTTGAATGGTAATGCTAATAGGATTGGAATTGTATCAGAAACTTTTTATATTTTGATGTTGGTTTATCTACACACACACACACACAGAGACAGATATATATATAGGAATACAATATTGATTTAAATGGATTTCCTTAATTAATCTCACAATTGGACATGACTGGGTTTATATTTTCTGTAATGTTCTATATAGGACATTCGACTTCTTTGCAAAAAAGTCATAGAAGAAAGCTGAAAAACGAATTAATGGAGGGAAAAAGGAATTATTTCCCACAAGTCCATTCCAGAGTGATGCCTAAACAAAAGTTGAATTTAATTTCAAATAAGCTCGCTCGTAATCAAAATAATTAACTGGTCCAAACAAACTGAAATGTGTAAGTTAACTATTATAATTTGAATGTATGTTGAATTGTGGACATCATGTTAACGCATGGTATAATTAGACGCCGGTACTTCAAAAATTAGGATTGAGAATTTTTTATTTTTGGAACTGAAAGTTTTGGTTAGCTAATATCAATAAATTATAATTTAGTGATATAAATATGTAATTTGAATATGAAAATGAAAAAGCTGGACAGCTAGCTTCAGGTGGATGAATGTTGGTTGTACAACCTTGTACAAAATACATGGTAATGGCAGCAATTTTCAAGCTGTTTGCTTTACTCATTGAATTCACAGCTTGGAAGAATGATCTTTCTCAGTGCATGGCGTCTTTTGGTCTGTTTGCTTCTGTTGACCTTGAATTTAAATAACAATATACAAGTTTTAGTTAATCAAGGTTAGTCTCATTAAAAATTTATTTGGTCAACGTTCTAGTTCCCAATTTCGCAGTCTAGTTGTTATTCCTTGTAGGCGGGGTGATGACCGGTAATGGAATTATTTGCACTATCCTGAATTCTACCAGGAATAATTGGCATTTATGGATTAAGCAAAGTCAGAGAATTATTATTATTATTATTATTAATTTTTTTTTTGGCGTGGTCGCTACACAATTGCTTGGTAACCAAGGCATAACAGAACATGCATGGCTTTTTTGAATCAATATTAATTACTTATAATCAATAAAATATGATGTTACAATAAAACCAAATGAAAAACAATTATCAAACTATGTCTATTTAAAGCAAAAAAGAAGAAGTCACTTTTATGTAGAAATCATATGTATGTGCATTTATTTTGCACTAGGATTGGAATTGTTACTGTCTATAAATTTGGCGGTGTTATGTAATTAGTTTTGGTAGGGACTTAGATTTTATTGCATGCATTGAATTTTGGAGATGCATGCATCAATTTCGTGACTTTTTTCCTAGCTCTTTAATCATTGCATTTAGGCTTTCTATTATCATATCTATTATTTCGGTACTCTTATATTATATATTGTTAGAGAAAATGATTAAAAAAAAATGAAAGTCCATTTTTTATAAATTTAAATTTTTAGATAAAGTGGTAATTTAATTTAGTATTAAAGTTGAAGGTTTAATTTTTGAGTTCAAAACTCAATACATTTATTTAACAATTATATATAAATGTAAGAATCCAAAAATGGACCGAAAAGAAGCTGATCTACATGTGAAGGGGAACTAGGTACAATGGTGGGGTGTGTTGGAGTTCTAACATGAATTTTTTTTTTCTTTCCCTCTATTGTTTAAGTTTTTCATTTTGTATATATATGTCTCCAAGCTGACATAGTTTTACGAGAAAAGGGCATGCAAACGTACTGTACTCTATAGCAGCTAGAATGCTTAATTCATTTTTTCTGTATTAATTTTAGTGGTCTTTAAAATTTAATTTAAATCAAATTTAATTTTTAAAATTTTTAACAATACATTTATAAATCATGTTTGTATATGCAATTATTATTATACTTTTTATTTGAAATATTTTTTTTTTCAATAACAGTTAGACAATGATATATGATAATTGAATATGCCAGTAAACACTACAAATATATTTTAAAAAATTTTAAAAATAAAATTTAAATCAAACTTCAAATACTGCAGTTGAAATTAATATTTTTTTATTTTTGTTGAATAAAATTTTGGTATCAAGTATAAAAGACCCCTTAAAAAGAGGGTGACAAAGAGGACTCGCCCCCGCCATTTCGGACACAAAAATGGCACTGAGATCGGCATGGAGGCCATCCAGGTTCGAAGAACAGAAAAAGAGTTTACAATTGGAAACTAAAGCCTTCTTGCCTAGTGCACCAGCTAACGAATTGGATGATCTAGCATTCCAGCCATTATTACTAAGCTGAAGCCAAATTCAAAATGTCTTCCCTAGAATTCCACCCGCAAGGCTTTCTAGCAGAGTTGATTTCTGTAACAACAAACAAAAGCATCAGAAGAAAAGCAAAGATTATGCCAGGATTTACTTAAAGCAAAAGAAACTAGCTGATTCATATGTACTTGGAATTGATGCTCGCTGATTCTCTTTCATCCACTTTACCTTCGGGATCTCTATATACATTATATTATACCCAATTATAAATTTTATTTGTATATATTTTTCTGGATTCAGTAGTACGTAACATATGTATATAGTATTTAAAATTCATGTTTAATATAATTTAAAATTATTTAGTGTGAAATATTTGTGTGTATATATACATATACAATTCCTGTTATGTTAAATTATTGTATATTAATAAAATATGTTGTGGTAAAGCAGTAGAGATGATATTACTTCAGCACAAAAGAGGAATGGATAGTCTCTTTTTATTAGTATTAATAAGCTAAATATTTAAGGGTGTATTCAATTTAGAATTTAATAAATTTAAATCAAGTTGTAGATTTTAAAAAATAATTATGGATTATTCTGAAATTCTATAGATTTTATATAGAATTCATAAGAATCCAATGAAATCCATAAAAAATACGTACAATTTCATTCAAACTTTTTCATTCACAAAATTCATTTTAAAATCCATTAAAATCCATCATTTTTTAAAATCTTTTAAAGTCAATAATTTTTTGAATATTTCAGATTTTAAAACCGTTACAAAGTCTTAATTAAATACCTAGATTTTAATAGACTTTTATACAATCCATTAAAATTTAAATTGAATACTTCTTAATTTGTATAAACTTTTCCAAACTCTGAAGTGAATATCCATAGACTTTTAAACTCTTTTAAAATCCAACAAATTTTAAATTGAATACAACTCCAATTTTTGTACTCCGAAACAAAAACAATATATATATAGAGAGAGAAATATCACAGTGCAGATGTCTGTTGATAATAATAAATTTTTAATCATGCGTTATACAATGTGTATATATATATATATATATATTGCAGAGTAGCCATTAACACTATTATTTGGCATATATACAGATTGTTGTTCGGTATCTTATTTGGCTGCAAAGAGATTTAGGAGGGTGTATTCAATTTAGAATTAGTTGGATTTTAAAAGAGTTTAAAAATCTAGAGGTATTCAATTCAGAATTCATATAAGTTTATTTAAATCAAGAGTTATTCAATTAAAATTTTAAATGGATTTTATAAAAATTTATTAATATCTAGGTATATTTAATTAAGACTTTGTATAAGTTTTTTAAAATATAAAGCTATTCAAAAAGTCATTGACTTTAAAAGATTTTAAAAAATGATGGATTTATTAGATTTTAAAACAAATTTTGTGAATGAAAATATCTAAGTGAAATCCTACGTATTTTTTATGAATTTCGTTGGATTCTTACGAATTCTATACAGAATCCATAGAATTATATAACAATTTATGAATTCTTTTAAAATCTATAACTCATTTTTAATACATTAAACTCTAAATTGAATACACCTTCAATGTTCTTGGAAGATTAAAAATAGAGTAGTCTATGCTGAGGAAAATCTGAATAGACAAATTAGAGATTTTTGGTTAGGAATTTTCCTTCTTGTGAAAATCTAGTAGTACTCTATTAGATGATAAAATTCCTTCTATGCTCTCTTACCAAAACAGAGGGAAAGAAAAATAAACAAATTGTTGTGGACATTTTTGCCAACAAGAATGGGCCCAAATACCTCAATTGTATGCCTGATGTTTTTGTGACAAGGTGGTACAATTGACACTTAATTTCTACGTGGTGGGCCCAGTGCTAGTAATATGGTAAGCCCAAAAACAAATATAAAAGGGAAGGGACATGTGTCGACCATCCAAGGGAAGACTCAACTTTCAATCCTAGCAATCCAATGAAAGGATAAATAGGAAAAATAAAGGAAAATTTGGGGGAGACTTTCTGCTTGGCACAGAACCCTAGGAGCCGCCACCCACTTTTTGCTACCAACCCTCACCTACTCCTCTTTGGCCCCTTGCTCTCACACAAAAAACTCCTAGGTTTTGGGGATTTGGGAACCCATTTTTCAATGAATTTTGTCTTAACATTGATTGAAAAAGACCTTTTTTGACCGATTATACTTCAAAATGAGAAGCTTTACTTACTTAAGCATCGGAAAGGGAACGCCGGCCACCACACCGGCGCCCCTCTAACAGGTTTTCTCCCCCAGTTTTGCAGGAACCGGAGAGGCCCGACCCGAGACGAAAAATCTCCACAACATTTTGGCGCTGTCTGTGGGAAAGTTTTGTTTCCATTTTTAATTTCACGTTTGTGGTTGTTTTTCATCTCTAGAACTTTTTCTGTTTTTGTTCTTGGTGAACCGGTTTGGGATTTTCCCTCATTTCCTTGAGTCTTTCTGATAACTTGTGGTTTCTTTAGTTTAACTTGTTGTATTGAGTTTGACTTGTTTTCATGTTTAGCAAGTTTGTTTCTCTTGGTTTGTGGTCTTGCTTAAGCTTTGCTTGAATTTCTCGCTTTGTAGCTCTCGGCCAACGAGTTTGCATTTAGTTTCCAGTGTCTTTTACCCCGTTTTAGCTCACCTTTTGAGTCATTTGTGGTGCTGTTTGGTTAAAAGAAAAAAAAAAGAAAAAAGAAAAAAAAAAATTCACCTTAGCACCCAGACAGACAGCGGGAATTGAGCCGAAGCTGAAGCTGAACCCAGCTGAACCTAGCTGAAGCTGAAGCTGAACCTGACCAAAGCTAAACCTAGCTCAACCTGGTGGACCCAAGCTGAAGCTCAACCTGACCTGAAGTGAGATGCCAGATACCCACCTAAAGCAACAGGCCACACTGGACGGAGCTGAACCGTCCAGTAGAGGAGCTAGGGGTAAGCGGCCCATGGGAACCAGCTCTGTTCCAGACCGAGGAGCCATGACCCCTGCAACTGAACCGAATGTGGCACCTTCACAGCCACTACCGCCAACTCGGAGGCAAAGTTAGAGGCCGGTAGCTCCACGTTCGGAGCGAGCTAGAATATCTAACCCAGAGAACCGAATGGAGCAGCTTATTAGCTTGCTCGAACAACGCCCGCAGACCAACTGTGAACCTGCTTCCCAAACCAGAAAGAGCCCAGCTCCAGTAGATTCTCCACGACCTCGTGCTAACTCTCGAACCCGTGGAGATAGGGGAGCCCAGGAGAAGGAGCTGGGAACTCAAGTCAGAGACCCACCTCGGCAGCTACGAGTAAAGTCCGGACCATCAAGGGCTTACCCGATGCCACCTCATGACGAGACCAGGAGGAACCCAACATGAAATTACCCCTCTCCGAGACGTCGGCAACTAGGAGACGAGCGAGGCAGCTCTCGGTTGAGGTCGGTGAGCGATGCTTTCTCATCGTCCAATGATGGCCTATACCTCAGCAATCTGAGGGCATCTCTCAATTCTAGGAGGCGAGCACGATAGGAGCTTGATCGCGTGGAATCCCGAGGTGAGCCTAGCTAGAAGAGGAGAGAGTGCTCATGCGGGCGAAGGAGAGGAGAAGAATTTGAGCAGAAGAGAAACAGAGAATTGAGGGGGAAGAGAGGCAGAGATTGGAAGTTGAAAAAAGAAAGATTGACGTGGAAGCGCAAAAGCTCGAAGCTGAAAGAATGAGGCAGGAGGATGAGGCTAACATAAGGTTCCACAGTAAGCGGCAATCCAAGCCCCACATCCACAAACCTACACCTATGCACCAGGGCCAGGGCAAGAAACTTCACCTTTTGGGGTAAGGGTTCGTCATGCTTAGCTCTCCAAAGACTTCAAAATGCCAAGTGTGGGGAGGTACGAAGGCAAGGGGGACCCAGCGGAGCACCTATGAGCGTATAAGGTGTGGATGGAATTTGAGGCAGCGGGAGACGCCATCAAATGTCGGACATTTCCTCTAACCCTAGGAGGAATAGCTTGAACTTGGTTCACCAGCCTACGCCCCGGCTTGATTAACTATTTCAGCCAATTGGAGAGTGCTTTTATGGCTCAGTTTATAGGGGCCAGGCCGGTGAAAAAGTCACCTTCCCATTTATCATCCATCGTACAGGGGGAAAGCGAATCATTAAAGGCGTATGTACAGAGGTTCTCAGATATGATGATACAGATCGAAGGCTGCACTGATGATCGAGCTATGCAGGGCATGCAGGACAGTGTGCGAGATGAGGACTTCACCGAACTATAGCTAAAAACCCTCCGCGAACATTCTCTGAAATGTTAGTTGAAGCTCACAAACATATCTCTACGGAATAAATTATTCAGTCTAGAAGAAACCTGCACCGGAGCGGAGGGAACGGAAAGTCAGATGCTAGGAGAAGTCAGATGGGCACTCCCCCTCGAAACAGTAAAAGGAGCTATGAAGAAATGAACTCAAGGCCTCAGCCCTCCAAAAGCAAGTTCGATAGGTTCACCCCCTCAATACAACTCGCTCGGAAGTATTGATGCAGATCGAGGGGAACAACCTACTGAAAAAACATTTCCCAATGAGGACACCACCTAAGCCGAAGAGAGCTAGCCCCCCCTAGTGTCCTTGGAAGGAACATCTTTAGGAGAGGCATCCTTGAAATAAGCGACCTTAAGAGGATGAGGAGGAAGCGAAGAAGTGGCGGTGGCAGCAGGAGACCGAGAGGAGGACCCGTGGCTGGTCTTGGCCTGTTTGGCCAGTCAGCTCCTATCCAGATTACCTAGCAGACTCATTTTAAATCCGCTAGTTGATGACATCGCTGCACCAAATAAATGTTTCCAAAGTCAAACATCCATAAAGCAGCCAAAGCAAACACAAGTGAAGTGTTTGAAGCCTCTAGGGGTTTTTGAAGAAACTTTTTGCGACGAGGATAGTAGCAGAAGGAGCCAACTTTGTTGGCGGCTGATCTAATTTCAAAGCACGCCTAGATCTCGAAAGAAGTGGAGTCAATGCCAAAGTGCTCCTGCCAAAGCACGTGGCAACAGTAAATCCCTCTCCATGCGGTCGGGTTGAGCTGGATAGGTGCCAGCTAGACGTCATGAAAAAGGCGATGAACGAAAAGCAGAAGCGGTAGCCTCATCCCACACTTGAAGAACCACCGGTTCAGAGCAACCTCACTGGTGGGAGGAAAGCAGGGCAGCTCGCCATCCTCGGGTACCCGAAGAGTGACCTCGTCAGGCACTGAGTAGTCTAGCCTCAGCTAGTCCAAGTCAGCTAGGGTAAGCTTAGACTTTACTTCGTCATAGCTCCAGGTCTCCCCTGGAACTCTCACCTCTTCTCGCTCTCGAGGAGACCCCACTACATCGGCAGCAGCAGTAGAGAGGGTTGCGCGTTCCTCAGCCCTAGATGTACTGGTAGACCCAGAATCCTAGGGCTCAGAGATCTCCATCGTCTGCGAGACGTTAATAGCCCTCAAGTAGGAGTATGGTGGCTCGTCAAAGATATTAGGCCTAAAGGGCCTGGGCACAGGGTCAATAATGGTTTGGAAACTTAGGGGCTGATTAGACAGAGGACGACTCAGACTGCCGCCACCACCGCTCGGTGAAGGGCGAGACATCTGAAACAGAGAAGCAGCTCACTATTATGATGGTCATATCCCGAATAGGAGAAAAAAAACGCTAAGGGATGCTAAAGATGTCTAAGCCATGTTCCGACCCCTTAAGGCTTACTCCGGGTCACTATGTTACACTTAAATCTTCAAAATGTACCTAGGCGCTAAACTACACCTAAGTCCTCAGATTACACCTAGGTTAGAACTTAAACCTTAGCCTCAACCTCGTGGCCTTAACCCAGGTTCCCAAGTTTCAACTTCAGTTCCGTGGCCTCGTCTAGGGCCCGAGCTTTAGCCCCATCACAATGGCTTCTGCTCAAGCCTCGACCTCAGCCTTGGCTCCGTGGCCTCGACCCAGGTTCTGAGTTTCAGCCTCGGTTCCATGGCCTCGTCTAAGGTCTGAGCTTCAACCCCATCACAATGGCTTCTGCTCAGACCCCGACCTTAGCACTTGGCTCCGTGGTCTCGACCCAAGGCCCGAGTTTTGGCCTCAGTTCCTTGGCCTCATCCAAGGTCCGAGCTTCAGCCTCATCACAATGGCTTCTGCTCAGACCTAGGCCTCAACCTCAACTCCATGGCCTCAACCCAGGTCCCGAGTTTCAACCTCGGTTCCGTGGCCTTGTCCAAGGCCCGAGCTTTAGCTCCATCATAATGGCTTCTGCTCAGACCCTGGCCTCAGCACTCGGCTCCATGGCCTTGACCCAGGTCCCGAATTTCAGCCTCGATTATGTGGCCTCGTCTAAGGCCCGATATTTAGCCCCATCACAATGGCTTCCTCTCAGGCTCCGACCTCAGCCTCGGCTTCGTGGCCTCGACCTAGGTCTCAAGTTTCAGCCTCGGGTCCGTGATCTCCATCCGAGGCCCAAGCTTCAGCCTCATCACTATGGCTTCCGCTTAGGCCCTAGCCTTGGCCTCGGTTCTGTGACCTCAACCCAGGCCCCAGGACAACAACCCAAACCCTCGGCTTCCACCCAATAACAATCTCATAGACCAAACACATTCGCAGACAACAATAACACAACACAGACCGAAAACAACAATGCATAAACAGAAAACCCTAACTGATTCAAGTATCAACAAGCCACACCAACCAGAAGTGAAAACGCGAAAACAGTAATACAGAGACAAGAGAAAAGAAAGAAACTTCATATCTTTCGATTTATGACGAGACTGGAGACACGAAGAGGAGTAGCAAAGGTCAGTGAAAGCCTTCTCTCTTATGTGAACCTGAGGAAAACAAATATTAGAGGGAGGAGTAGTGTCGGAACAATCAACAAAAAAAAAAAAGACAATGAGAACCTGTGGTTTGTCGGCCAAGGGAGGAGGATTGAAGGACCGAGAAAGACATGAGGAGCATCGTCGGAGTCGTCAGAAAGGCCAAAGGAAGGCAACGAGGTCTGTGAGGTTACTCAACTTTCAATCAGCGAGGAAAGGAAGAAAGGGAAAAGGTTTTCTCCGGAATTTCGATAGCCAAATTGAGAGGAAGAAGAGGAGAATGGCAAGGGAATGAAGAGACGGGGGAGTCTCAATTGGCTCCAAAGGGGGAGAAGCGTGCTGACGTGAGACGTGCATTAAATGCACGTCCCATCGCCCCAGAAAAAGTTGCGCACATGCAGTCAACAAAAAAATATATATATTTGAAATTTTAATTTCAAACCTCAGTATTCGTGTCTAACATGTATATTCTATCTCTTAAATTGGTTTAATCCCTAAATTGCACCAATTTGGGGGCTATTGTTGTTGGCATTTTTGCTAATAGGAATGGGCCAAAGTACCTCAATTGTAGGCCTGATGTTCTTGTGACAAGGTGGTATAATAGACACATAATTTCTATGTGGTAGGCCCAGTGCCTAGTAATATAGTAAGCCCAAAAACAAATATAAAAGAAAAGAGACATGTGTCGACCATCCAAGGGGAGACTTTTAACTTTCAATCATGGCCATCCAATGAAGGGATAAATAGAAAAAAGAAAGGAAAATGTGGGGGAGACTTTCTGCTTGGCACAAAACATTAGGAGCTGCCACCCACTTTTTGCTACCAACCCTCACCTACTCCTCTCTGGCCCCTCGCCCTCACACAAAAAACTCTTAGGTTTTGGAGATTTGGAGACCTATTTTTCAATGAATTTTGTCTTAACATTGATTGAAAAAGACATTTTTGACCGATTATTCAACCCCAAAAAAAGAGTCACTGTTCATTATCTTCCCCAAAACACCCATAACCGGCCAGCCCCCATTTTTTTCCCCCTTATTACCATTCCTTCCTCTTAAAGTTTTTTTTTAGACATTTATACTTCGAAATAAGAAGCTTTACTTACTTAAGCATCGGAGAGGGAATGCCGGCCACTACATCGGCGCCCCTATAACCTTTTTTTTTCTCCAGTTTTGCAGGAACCCGAAATGCCTGACCCGAGACGAAAAATCGCCACAACACAAATAACAAATTAAGAAGCTACTATCTCAATTATAATTAATTGATAATACATTTTTATACAGACATGTATTATAATTAATTGATAATTTATACAGACAATACACGTTTATTTCATTAACTATGGATTATAGTTTTTTTTTCTGGTCAAACAAACTTTTGCTAATATATATTTGATAAATGACGACAAATGAGTCTGCCGCCTAGGATGACGAGTGCGAACGTCGTTTGTTTTTGTTTCTTTTAGGCGTGATCAACATTTTATGAACAAAAATTCTACAAAGAAATAAATAAAAAACGATTTTTCTTTTGGCAAATTTGTAAGCAGAGTCAGAGAAGACGGAATTATAAAATGATGACCAAAAACTTAATTACAATATAATGTACATTACTATTAGTTGCTTCCCTAAGGAGTGATAGTGGCAACCACGTTTTTCCTTTTGCCTTGGTCACCACACAATTGCTTATGCTACCCAAGTCCACAAAACGGACTTTTCTTCCAATAAAATAAACCTTGTGTGTAATTTATAGCCTCTTTCATTAATCATAATAACTTAACAAAGCCAAATAGAAAAATAAGAAAGACTTTTCCAATCTTTAATATATATGTGAAGTCTTGGATAAAACGGTCCTATTAAGTCATCCATATCATTTTAAAATTGTTACATGTTATGTAAATTTAATATTTTAGTGACTCGTGTCACCATGTTAGGTCTATATAAGTTTCTCTCGCCAAGCACAAACCCATATACAAATAAATCATATGTTTTTGGCTCTTCTCTTTGCACATTTGGTGTAAAATGTAAATGATCATCGGTCTCTGATCATTTTGAGCCTCTGTGTCTGTTAATTTAATTGTTTGTTTATTTTCTAATATGCATGCAAATATATATATATATATATATATGTTTTCTCTTTCTTTTTTTTATAGTTTTTTTGGTTCACAGTTTTAGCATTATTTACAGATGTTAATGATTTTAGTAGAAAAAGTGTCGTTTAATATGGACGATGATGAAGATGTTTTGGTTCGCTCGTCGTGCGTAATGGCAAAATTGCCTTGCCGACATATTCAACATTGCTGAGTCCTCTCTCATCTTATTAACTTAACCTCCTAATCGTGCAATAGTTTTTTTTTTCCCTGCGATATATATATATATATATATAATTCTGCTATAAATTTTGAAGTCGGAGTTTAGTCATCCTCGACAGGTCAACTCCAAAGCTATAAGTTAAAATTGTAAAATTTAATTTTTAACTTTTTTTTATCGGCTGCTGACCGCATACCTTAGGGAGTTAAAAATTATAAAATTAACGATTTTGGGACTGACATGTATCCCAGTCGAAATGGTTATAAACCCAAAGTAGGATTATATATATATATATATATATATATATAAGAATGTTGTGATTTCTTAGAGTGCTTTTGTAACACCGGATAAGGTAGGGGATTGAATTTCTGTATCTGGTCTTTTATGTATATGGTCTTTTCTTTTATCCTGTGTTTGTGTTTGGTGCGGGTATGGAATCGGATTAAGAAGTCGGATTCTTTCATTTAGTCCGATTCTCAGCGGGATTAGAAATCCTCTCCTCCCCCATGGGATTGTGAGAACTGGACTAGGATTAGAATTCCTCTCCAAGCTTTTCTGCGGTTGTGTTTTCATTCCTCTGCCTTCGGCTTCTCCTTCGCGGCAGCACCATAACACCGAAATTCCAGCTCTTCCTCTTCTCCCTCACGGCTTCTCCCTCACTGAATCTGCGAAACGGCTTCTCCCTCAACAGGTTTCTGCATTTTTTTTCTTCCGATTTGTTTTTTTTTCCTGCATTTGTGGATTTTTGATTTTGATCGGTGAATATTTATTTGCTTATGTGGAAATTTGCTTCCGATCTAGTTCGTCATTTTCATCATCAATCTCCAATTTATGTTTCTGTTTTGATTTTTTTCAGAGGAAATTATAAAAATAAAATAAAAATCGGAGCTTGTTTTATGATTTTTTTATTCTTTTCTTTTGGGTTTGTTTGAATTTGATTTAGGTATTTTCTGTTGTAAACAACAATGTGGAGAGTAGTTAGATTTTCGGAGTCGAAACTTTGGTGATCTAGAAGGTTCATGTCGACGGCGATTACTGGTTCGTGTATTGTTTGTAAGCGTGGTGCTGACATTCTTCACGATCCCTGGTTCGACAAGGTCTCTTTGAGTTTCTTTCTTTCTTTTAATTTTATGTCATATTTAATGTTTTTTTATTCTTCATTTGTAGTTGAAAAGTTATGGTTTGTTTTGTAGTTAGTGTTTATATTTGATGATTTTCAGTGTGATTTTTTAGGTAAATTTTCATTATACTGTTGTTATTGCTTTTTGAAAGCTATAATGTAGTTAATCAGGAAAAAAATACTAGATAAAAGATTTTCTGTGGAATGAGGAGGAAGAAATGGATTTGGTTAACTTATTCAATGAAGCTTCTTATTATGGTTTACAAATGTGCAACTTTTTAGATTGATGGGCTAAGGAACCTTGTTAAGCTTGTTATTGTCATTGTTCTGATAGAATCAACGGCAAATAAAAGTATTTTGTCAATAATTATATTTGGTTTGCTGGGGCAGTTTACCTGTCAACTCTAGAATAGAGTGCAAATTATGACTTGAAAGAGAACTGTGGGGGATTCCACTAGCATAAGTGTGGGCTATTTATTACCCCAGAAGATGATGCACCTTTGTTGGCTGCTGTAGTTTTCCTAATTATGTATATGGCAAGATGGTTTAAAATGTAAGGAGCCGCAGTTCCTAATACAGGATAATGTATAAGGTAAGGTAAGCGAGAAAATGAACTGTGTAAGGATATAGTAAACGAAAAATTAGTTATATAAAAGTGGCTGTAATTACATGCGGTTTTCTAATTTTCATGTTAACATTTCATATTGTACAAGCAGAGGGTTCAGAAACTAGCATTGTCCAATTGCTTGGTTGATCTGCTATTATTGACAATTGGACTATCAAAAATTGAAATTCCTACTAGCTCTCTGGCAGTCTTTTTTCTTTAATACCCTTTGTTATCTTTTTGTGAGAATAGTATTATAGTGATGGAATGGTGGATTTAATGGGTTTGCAGGAGATGCCAAAATGGATGAAAATTAGCTCACTGGATGAACTTAAGACAAAAGTGGGACATGTAATTGTGATGATTCTTCTAGTGAAGATGTTTGAGAGGAGCAAGATGGTGACCATAGCTACTGGGATGGATGTACTAAGTTATTCAATATGTATTTTTTTTATCATATGCTTCTTTGTATATCCTTCATCATCTGCACAAGTCAGATTAGAGATATTATATTATATACGTATGGTATATGTAAACAAATGTAGTGTGTATTGTTAATATGCAATAAATTGTACATTTTTGAAAAAGCATCTTAATATTTTAAGGTTGGCTAGATTGTATCCATCAAAAAAGGTTGGCACTTCATCATCTGCATAAGTCAGATTAGAGATATTATATGTATGAAATATAAACAAATGTAATGTTTATTATGTTTATTACAATATATTTTATATATTATGTTTATTTAAATTAATAATTAAAAATACATTTTATAATATAATTTATAAAATAGAAAATATATTATTAAATTGAAATACAATTCAGTCTAGTCCAAAACTGCACCAAACACAGTATATCAAATTTTGTCATTTAATCCGAAACTGCACCAAATACAAAACAAAATTTAAGAAATTAAATTATGTTATATTTAATCTGATCAAATTCTGTCAGCTATATCCAATCTAATCCTGCGTACCAAACACAGCCTTAATGTCTAAATTTACAATAAAAAAGAAAACGAATCAGGTTTCATTGCATACAGAGACATCAATCATCATCCTCTTTGGAGTTGGAACATGGAAATGGAAATGAGTGTTCCATGTTTCCTTTCATTTTCAGTTTCATATACTTTGATTGCCATCTCAGTTGGGGAGGACGATGAAGATGATGTATTGGTTTGCTCGTGGTAAGTAATACCAAAATTGCCTTGCCCATATCATTTAATCTCTCCGAGCCCTCTCTGTTCTTTGTTGGCAAAGTCTATCTGGTCTTAAATTACCTTTTTTGTTCACGTGCTAAATCTCCGACAGTGAATTTTTATTTTTTATTTTTTGAAAAACCCACAATGAATACTACAATAAAGCAAACACATGTATATATTGTATAGCAGGATGGTTTACACTTTTAGAGCCAAATATATATATATATATATATATATAGTAACGCTAAATTGATCTTTCAGTGACAAGTTTAAAGTTATTGTTACTGAATAATCAATTTTTAATAACAACAATTTTTCTTAATTTTATCACTAAAATAGATTTTAATGACAGTCTTGAATTGTACTTGGCCATTAATTCGGATATTTCACATCTGAACATTGATTCTCCTTCCAAATGATCACTAATTGTTCAAAAGTCCTTCCTTTACGCTGGATCAGCATGAATACCTTGAAATACTACGTCCTAGTTTTCCAAACTCCATCAATAACAAGAATTCTAATAACCAACAATAATTAATATTTCAAGAGACTGTTTCTTTGATAAGGATAATGCAATCTACGAAGTAAATTTGTATTATTAAAAAAAAAATGATGAAGAAGAAGAAAAAAAAAGAATCAATCTTTTAGAAGTAAATTTGAAACAGGGGAAGCCAAAAGCAAATTGAAACTAAAATTTATAATGCAGTCCTTTTCGTTACATACTAATTTAAGATATATGTTTGTTGTTCATATCTTGTTTTAGTTTTGTATCTCATTTTTCATAATCTCTTTCAGTTAAATTCGTAAACATCATCAGGCTTTTTTTTGTCTTTTATATATAATTATGGGAGAAAGAAACAGAGCACTTTTTTGGGTCAACAAGAAACAGAGTACTAAAATTTTAGTAATATTTTTGGAAATAAAATTGATTGAGTGAACAAGTTTTCGAACGTTGAAGGGCCCAAGTAGAAAGCTACAGGACAACATTGCAGCTGCATCTGAAGCCGACATGGAGTACATATCAGCGACACGAAGATCTTCTCTCCTCAACCAAATTAGAATTAGATTGGAGAGTCTCTGAATATAATTTGTATTTATTTATTTTTGAATATTGTAATTTTTATCTGGTGCCTACTACTTATTTGAATGATTTCATTTGTTTCTTTAATAAAATATATTTCCTTAATGGTCACAGCCATGAACTCTTCTCTGGCGGAACGCAGTAGTTTACGTGCAACAGAATTTATAGCAAAATAAATCAGAATATACAGTGGTGTGGGGTTTTTCCATTCACACGTTGGCTCATCCTTTCTAATCATCGCTAAAATTATAAGATGTTCAAAAATTGTGTGGGCCAGTTTTAAGTCTATAAACACATAAAGTCTTGACACGTATCACTTATTTGAAAAATATAGTTTTTTAAAAGACAAATCTAAATGATTGATATCCAAATAAATAAAAAAGATAATTTTACGAACAACTAACTTTAGATTTTATTTCAAATTAAACTTTCAGGTTCCGTATAATACAAAAATATTTTTTACACCGTAAAAAATCAGTAACTTTGACGGTGTCGAAGTGCTAAATAACATTAATACTTTTATTCTAATAAAATAATAATAAATTTTTAAAAAAATAAAAAAATTAAATTATCTCTTTCTTTCTCTCTCCTATTTTTTTTTTCTCTCATTTTCTCTCCCCTTCGTTCTCTCTCACTCTCTCACAAAAAACATTTTTTTTTCTTTGGTCTTCACCAATTCGAAGAACCAAGCCAAAAAAAAATTTATATTACTGAAAGGGAAAAAAAGAGAAAGAAAGGAAAGAAGAAAAAAAAAAAAGAGAAAAAAAAATGTGGTGCGGGGAGAGAAGAAGAAGAAAAAAATGAAAGAAAGAAGAAAAAAAAAAAGAGTTGGCCAAACCAGAAAAAGAAAGGGAAAAAAGGAGAAAGAGAGGAAAGGAAAAAAAAAAGAAAAAAAAAGAGAGAACCTGGTGCGGGGAGAGAAGAAGAGAGGAAAAAAAAAAAGGAGTTAGTCAAACCAGAAAAAGAAAGGGAAAAAAAGAGAGGAAAAAAAAAAAAGAACCTGGTGCGGGAAGAGAAGAAGAGAGGAAAAAAAAAATAAGGAGTTAGCCAAACCAGAAAAAGAGAGGGAAAAAAAGAGAAAAAGAAAGAAAGAAAGAAAAAGAAAAAGGAAGAAAAAATGATCGTGGGTGCAAGAGAGAGAAAAAAAAAGGAAGAAAAAATGAAAGAAAAAATTACACAAAAAATGAAATTAAATTTTTAAAATTATTTTAAATTTTTTTATATTAAATGATGATTTTTTACAATTAAAATTAATAAAATTTTATTAACGGTAAAAGGTGTTTAAAATATTTTTAAAATTTAAAAGTAGTATTTGATATTATATTAAAAATTAAAAAAAATATTTGTAAAATTATTTTTAAATGAGAAATAAAAAGAAAAGAAATTTTTTGGATCAGCCGCACGCAGCTTGAGAGCGACCTACCCCATCACCTTCACAAAAAAGCCTTTCCCTCTCATTCTTTCCAAAAATCTTCGGCAATCTCCTTTTTTTCTCATTAAATGGTCTCAATTTTGACTTTTGAACTTTGATTTAATTTCTTTTTGACCATTATTCAAGAAAAAAGTTAAATTACTCTGTTTATCATCTTTCCAAAACACCAAAAACCAGCCAGCTTCCATTTTATCCTTTTCTTAACCATTTTTTATTTTTTCTTTTCCACCATTTTTTATTATTTTTACATTATTTTCGGTTTTGAATCTCAACAGATGAACGAAAAATTGCAACAACATATAGCATTCAAAAATTTGATTACATTTGTCTCGATGGATGACCAATGACATAAAAAAAAAATGAATCTTTTTTGTTTTAAAAGAAAAAAGAATGTGAATCTGAAATTGGCAATTTTGTACGAGATATAATCAAAAGAAAAATTATTAAAAAATTTGGTGAAGAAATTTTATTACCGAGAGAAACTGTAACATCGAAGACGCAGATGGCCCGCCGTTAATGTTATTGTCTCTCGTTGAATCCTCGTTTTGGATTGAGGAAGGTTCTTAACTTCTTGTTGGTTGATGACTCTACTATTTTCTAATATATGCTATAAATATATGAGTTTCATAAATTTATGCTAAAAAAAGGGTGGTTGTTTTATGCTAATCATTAAATCCGCACCTATTTGGATGGAATATATCATACGGTCGGTCAACTTTCACTTTCTAGTAGTCGAATTGATTATTAAAATAGTATTATTATTATTATTATTTATTTTATTAGTATTATTATATGCATCTAGAAGTTGATCCTAATTTACATATGCTTAACAGGAAACGCAATTTGGATGAGATTATAAATTTATGGTGCCAGAAGTTCTAAATGGGTTGGTGAGGGCTTTAGTGTTTGGCCAACAAAATTAAAATTTAAGTGCTTTCATCGTTTAGATTAAAAGTTTAATTCATCCGTTAAACTAAATGTAAAAGTGAAATATAGATTGATGGGTTAATCGACGCATATGGATCCACCGTTTGGAGTTACAGGATATATCAAACTCTAATCCTCTAACTCTTTTTCCTGAAAAGAAAAAAAAAAATAATCTGCCACGTCCCGATTAGAATATGAATTATTTACTCCATTTAGCAGAATTGTTTATGTTTAGAGAGACCATGTTTTACTTTTGTTGTAACTGGAGGCGCTTCTCTATCCAATGCTGCGGACTAGCCGTCGGTATAGACTTGGACTTGTCTATCCAAGTCCCTGACGCATTGCAAAGGAAGTCCAACTCATTCCTTGCTTGGTCGCCACACTGTACTTCTCAGTTCATGGATATTTCCATCCACTAAAAGTCTGAAGGCTTTTTTCCATTTGTTTTTTGCTTGGAGAGCAAGGTGGATAATTTTAGCATACCCCTCAGTTTCAAGGACAAAAAAATAAAAATAAAATAAAAACTATTTAAAGAACACAAGCACAAAAACAAATCGAGCTAGCTAGCAGCGTTTCTCTTTTCTTATCTCAACTTGTTGTGATATAAATGGAGAGAGTGGGAGAGAGAGAGAGTGACGAAAGGAGAGAATTAAGTACTTTTATATGTGCATATTATATATCTTGTCAAGTATTGTTATCTATAAATATAAAGCAATTAGGCAAGTGGTAGCTATATATTATGTCTCTGTCATTATTCTTACATATATTGTGAATTTGGAATTCTAACATTCATGGAAATGACTATTCCTTTTTTTGTTCTTTGTTCCACTGTCAATCAGGACAGTTAGGATGGCTTGGGGCCTCCAGGCAGTAACTTGTCTGCTGTTTTTTCTCTTTTGGTTTATAAAACTCCACCTTTGAGCAAAAAAAAAAAAAAAGAGTATTCCTTTTTTTATTCTTTGAATTCCTAGATTAAAATAATATGTTCCATGCAAGTTGTTAATTTGGGAGGACGGTGAGGATGAAAACATAGGATCGCTCCTTACAGCGTAATGGCAAAAAGGCCTCGCCTTGCCGCATGATTTAACTGAACCGACATCATCTGAGTCCTCCCGTTGCCAACTGATATGATAGCTCATTCTGATCTTTTTTTTCTTTTTGTTTTTTTTTGTTTTTTAATAATGGTAGAAAAAAATATTTATTTGTTGCCAATCATCATTAAGATGATAAAATACTAATAATTGATTTTCCAGGTGTTGACTTGATGACAATCGCGTACGTCCGAAGGAATTCCAAAGCCACTGACGTCCCACGTGCCAATGATATGTTATATATCAAACGGATATTATAAGGTAGCTTTAAACGATAAATGAATAATGTGATGACTAATGCGTATCTAAATGTTTTCATATATGAATAATGTATGTATGAGTATGAACTACCTATGTTTGTTCTAAATGAAATATCATCGTAGAGTAAAATTGATTTAGTTGGTACATTAGGTTAAAAAACAAAATATACCATATTTTATAAAAAAAAAAAATTATTTCAAAGAAAATAGATAGATGGTAAGAACTCAACTTGATAATAATTTCAATTGTCTTATTTTTATTTATATAATTGGTAAATCAGGTCTCGTTCTATGTATATATATGTACAGTTTTGCTATAAAATTTATCAGTTGATGAGGTTATGGAGTCTAACATATGAATTTTTAAATTTTTTTTTTAATTTTTTTTTATCAAATACTTCTAAATACTATAAATTTTATAAATCTACTAAAAAAAATAACAAAAAATTATGACTAAAACACCAAAACATACTTAATTGTTGTGTTTTGTAGAACACTATTCTTTTTATTTGTTTTTTTTTTAACTCAATAGTTCTAAATGCTATAAAATCCAAAGTCAAAGAAATTTTTAAAAAAAAATTCAAAAAAAAATATATATTTTTGTTGAAGAATTTATAAAACCCAACATATGTATTTTATAGCAAATTCTTATTTATATATATATATATATATATATATAAAAGCTACAACTATTATCAATCTCGAGCTCTCGTATAAAGATGAGACGATAAGTTCCTTTATCCCTCTTTTTCTCTCAGTTTCATATATTCATTTATTTGGTGTCAATTTATCATGTCAGGTTGGGTGGACGAACAAGATGTATATCATAGTTGGGTGGTGGAGTGCGTAAGTTGTAATGGAAAATTGCCCTGCTGATATCATTTTTTACCATTTCAGAATTAATTTCAGTCATCTCTCCTCTCCTGTTGCCCCAAAAAAGTCTACCTGATTATGGAAGATCCTTTGAATTTCGTTTCTGAATTAACCTCGCTTTGGTTACGCTTCCAAAGGCGACCCTCTCGAGTTTTATGATGTATCAAATAAGTAGTGTCAAACAGCTTTAGAGAAATGAGCAATTTAATTGGCAGACATGTCGCATGTGGACACATAGGAGGAGGATATTTCAATACTTGGCATAAATATTTGATTTTTCCAATTTAGTTGTTCTAAATTCCTTAAATTGTTGTTTCAGGCTTGTAGCCCACAAGATCTGAATTCTATAGGCTCAAAAGCATGAAACTTGTTTCAATATATTACTCCATTATAGCTTTCTAAACTTTTATCAATAACAACACGAAAATGAAAATTGAAAATTGATCTTTCTGAATGTAAAATTAAAACAGAGAAAAAGACAGATGGTGAAAAAGTAAAAAATAATAATAACAACCAAATGAATAATTTTAGAATGACAAATTCACCCAATTTCTAGTATCCAATGATGTAATATTATTTCATTGTAATTATTTCACATGAATATAGAACATTGTTAATTTGTCAACCATTAATAAACTTATATATCATTAGATACCAAAAATTTAGATAATAAATTTAATACATATAGGCTATAGCATTGCTCAGAAGCAGGCTGAGACAGCAGAGTATGATAGTGTTTTTCAGATAATATAAGTTTCATTTGAGGGAATGCATTTAAATGAAACCATTTTGCTCCTCCATGATTCATGACTGAAGGCTAATCATCCCAGGGAATGCGCTCAACTTTATGCTTCGATTGTTGGATGTTGATGAGGCTAAATCCATCAATAATTAACAAACAACAAAGCAAAAATTTCATATAGCGACCAAGGTGTCAAAGTTTGAAACCACATTTACAGAGCTACAATATATAGGAATGTGGTCTTACGACACTTGTTTATAGACGAACGCATTAACATTTTCTGCTGTCCTTAAAAAGGTCCCAAGTACAGAAGCTAAAAAACTAGGATACAATTATATACTAGAGGCTGGAAGACATGTAAATACACATTGGCACCATGATGGTTCTGATTAAGCCTCTATCCTTGTACAATACTATGCTATCATAGATTTTCTAAAACTGTCAGAACAATGAATTTTTATTGCACCCTGACGAGACAAAACACTTGTAAGAAAGGAAAGGGTGCTTAACCAGTACTATTGCGAGATGAGCCCCCTTGGTTTGCCAAGAAACGAACAACAACACAAGTAATATTATCAGCACTCCCTCTCTGATATGCTTCTTGCATCAGCCTCTCTGCTGCTTGCTTTGGCTCCTGAATTGGCTTAATCATTGCAACGGCCTCCTGAGAAAATGGTACAATCAGTCAGCTTTGGAGGGATAGAAGAAGTTTTGACGACACAATATCAAGTAAAAATGGGGCAAATTATATATGTCTAGTTTTTTGATAGCAAACCAACTCCACCATTCTCAAGGGCATCAAAAAAGATGCACAAAAGACAGAAAATCATGGCGAACCTCATTGGAAACGACATCCCACAAGCCATCACTAGCAAGGATAAGGAACTCGAGAGAGCTATCTATCTTCTCTTCCTGCATAGACAAAATTAAACCACTAGCTAAGCAAATTTGAAAACAGGAAACAGAAAAAACGTCTGAAGGCATTAAAGCAAACCAACTGTTCTCGTCAGGGAAAAAAAAAATTAAAACTTGTACTACCAATACTAGAAGTGATTTAGACTTTTAGTACAAGACATCTTTCTCGAAGAAATCCTAAATATAAGGTTAATCAGGCGTAGCTAGTTTACATGTATTTATATTCAAATATCCAGTTTAATGAAAAGCAGCCTAAGAAAATAAACAACTTCAATATGTCAGCAATAAAATGTCGACATTTAGAACCAGACCTGAATTTCTGGATCAGCAACAACATACTGCTTCAAAAGCCTATCGCCAAATGCACGAGAAACGGCAAGAACACCTCCAACTCTCCAAGTTCCTGTCAATACATTCTGATTCAGAAAAAATGCTAGCAATCTTCCAGAATATGTAGGCATTTAACATCTTCCATGCATAACCTACCAGCCCACATTACAAATCCTCCAGCCTCCTCAATCCGTTGGCGCTCATCAGTTTGATCTGGCTTGTGATCTCTTGAAACAGCAATTGCTGCAGGAAATCACAAGTTAGGATTATAGACAAAAAGATGAACAAGTGAACATAATACAAGTAATTATTCCTTTTAAAGGAGTTTACAATGGAAAAAGATACAAGTTTGCATCTTAAGATTAAAAAAAACACACACACACAACCCAAAAAAAACTAGAATAAATCATTAATGGCCTTACCATTGCCACCCCTGCAGATTACAGCTCTGGAATCCCCAACATTTGCAACAAGTAAACGATCACCAACTAGGATGGCAGTAGAAGCAGTTGATCCAGCATCTCTGTTCTGATTGTTTTCTGATTTCAGAAATTCAGAGTCTGTCTGGGTGTATGCATCAGCTGCAAAAACAGGGAACAAGTTTGAACTGGCGCTTTATTCGTTGAAATAATAAAATGCAAGTTTACCAGTTCTGAGTATGGAATTACGAACCTATAGCAGATTTGGTGTCAGAAATGAACTTTGGATGACTAATCAAATTACTAAAAAGATTTTGCTTGACATATTCAGCTGCACGAGCACCCCCATGACCTGAAACAACCACAAGGCAACATTCAGTGTGTCTGTAAATGAATGCTAATATACATATAAGGTGGGTGGAGGCGTTCCATGCACAAACAGCGCATAATCAAGAGGTTAATATTTAATCGGTTAAAGTTAATAATATCAAAATAATGGAAGAATGATTAGAAAGTTAGACGAGATACAAAATATTATAAAGCCGGCTTCCCATTAAACCATCTAAATTCTGTTAGCTTATCAAAGGTAAGATAAACTTATATCTATATGGATAAAAGCGAGGTTACCCTAGTGGAAGGTCACCCTTACAATCTTGCAAGATCATAATACCACTTTCCAGATGGAATTACTCAAGTCCATAATGGAACTGGCATGCAGCTCAATTCTTGTCTATAAATATATAAAATATCAGCTATCCCACAGAGACTCAATGAGGAGATTATGACATCATCTATAAGACTACAAAAGAGTTATAATCATAAAACAATTTGATACTAAAGAGTGAAAATAAAAAGATATGGTATGGTTAACCAGTCAAGCACTCAACATGCATTTAAAAAATTAATCTTAACTTATGCTTACTTTTGGTGAGTGTATGGGTGTTTATGAGAGAGAGAGAGAGAGTGTGTGTGTGTGTGAGAGAGAGAGAGAGTTACCATCAAAAACTCCAAAGAGACCAACTATCTCCCCATCTACGCCATCAATTCTTGTCTCATAAAAATCTTCCATTGAAGACCTTTTCCCAGGAGAACTCGCATATCCATAGCTGAACTTCCCATTCTGACTGTTGACACAGTTAACGTCATACTTAGAGTCAAAAGCATTCCAATTAGAATATGATACATAATGTTCAGGCCACATAATACAAAATTACACATCAGTACCCAATTAGAAAGCAGCATCAAAAACCAAAGTTTATTGAGAGAGCAATTCCTATCCAACTATCTCAATTGGTCCCATTTATAAGCTGTCTAAAAGAATACCAAATTTAATACATTCCCATTCAGTACCAATAGCAAAATCCTACTCAACAATGAACTTTAGAGAAATGTACAAATGTCAGTAATGCATGGTATAATTGTTAGCAGAAACAGTCTTTAAATATCCCCAACCACAAAGGTTCCCACAATGTTGTTTGTCGGGTTCTTAAGAAAGATCCAACAATGAGTCAGATCCGCCAAATGGGGAGCAAGAAAGACAAATTAGGCTCTGTTAGGAAAATCCCCCAAATTATGACTTGTATGTGGATTTCTCTCATCTAGTATAGAAACTGTTACTAATAGGCAACAACAACTTGAATTAGATGCAGAAAAGTGAGCCAGTCATATGGCAACAAATAATGGCTTTGAAGCCAACAAAGGAAAAAAGATGACAAGATACTTTTAAAATGGTAGTCAAACCTTGCAAAATTGTAGAATATTCACCTTTAAATCCATTATTATATCCCATATATTATAATTATAGATGTATTATAAACCTCATTACCGAGATTACATCCCACTGTCCTAAGAATTCTGAAAATACATAGCCTTAGACAATTAAAAATGTATTACAGACCATAATCTACAATCTTAATAACATGATCAGAATTCAAATAACAAAGGCCTCTTCAAAGCTTACAATGCAAGATTATCATTTTCATATAAGGTCAATAATGACAATGGTCAGGCATGGCAAAAGAAGAACATACCCCCAGTTATACACCTAATTTCCTAGCTGTGAGTTATGCACGATATAGAAACAAAACCTATATTGAAATCAGCCTACTCAGGAGGGTATAAGATACGGGTAATAAATACATAAAAAAATAAAAAAGAAATCTTAAAGAGCACAAAGTTTATCAGCATCCGTCCCAAAAGAGAAGGTACATAACTTTATATTTATGGCTAGACATCATAATTCATTAATCATGCTTGCCAAAAACAAATAGGACAGAACAAATGCATCAAATGAAATTGCAAGAAAACCCCAAAAGGGTACCAACTATAACAGTTTCAGATCTGGCCAGGATATCAGTGAAAACAAGAATTAACCTGAGGCCACCACCGCTGACGGGTGCATCGTCAGCATGAACCTGGCTTGACGATGACAAAACTGAATTGATATAGCCCATCTTATTGATCGAATCAACAAACTGCCCGCCTCTTATTTCTTCAATTAAAATGAAACAATGGAATACTACAGCTATAACAATTGGAATGATTATAAAGTTGACGATAAGCAAGGAATAGCCTATTTTCGAATGCCAATGAAGCTCAGTGACCTCAGGATCATTTCGAAATTACGAATTATCGAGCTCAACCTGCATACACAACAAAAGATTTGAATTGAAAACGCAAAATAGATTCAAATTCTATAAACAAATACATGGATCTTCTTGTTTCTAGCAACATGCACAACATATTCAATACCAAAAAACTGGACCTAGAATCTAAGAATTAAATCTTAACAATAAAAAATGCAAAATAAGGACCCAATTAACGTTTTTACAGTCAATCCTGAATTTAGAGAGAGAAAGGAGGGAATGGATAAGCTGCAGAGAGAGGGAAGAAAAATACCTGAAGAAAAGAAGAAGAGAAATGAAATGCCATAGAAAAGGAATTGAAAGACAGAGATTTCTAAACAAGGGAAAACGACGAGAGGGTAGTGAGAAAGGCAGATAAAGAAAGCTTTTGGAGAGAAGAAAAACGAAGAAGAAGAAGAAGAAGAGCGATGGCAAACCAAAGAAGATTCTCTCTTTCTTTTTTGGTTTCAGTTTGGTTTTTGTTTGTTGGGCAATCGCCAAGTTCAGGAAAACAAAAATCTCATTAATTTTTCTTTGTATTTCAAAAAAGAAAACAAAAATTAAAAAAATTAAATCTAATAAATAAGTTAAAGACAATAATAATAATAATGGTGTTAAGATTTAAGATGAGTTAGTTGGTTTCATACTAAAAGTGGGTGGGTTTCATACGCGTCGCCGAAGCCTGAGGCGCTTATACGATTGGGACCGAGTCAATGCCCAAAACGGAGCGATTAGAAAACCGATTGGATCGGCTTCTCCGGTGGCTGTGCCATACACGTGGCGCACATGCAAAAGGAAGCGAAGGACCTTCTCAATGTTATGCTGTATTACACACTAATCTTTCTTTCTTTTAGCAGCAGATTGCAGAGCTTGAGAATGAGATGACTCGGATCCGATTATTTGACTTTGTCGCTGATTGTGTGGGTAAGCTTTGTGTTGTGTTGTGTGCACACCTTGTTTATTGACTTCGTCAAATCCCATCATTATCACTTTTTTCAATCGAAATTTTCAGTGCCATTTTTATTTTATTTTTTTTGTTTTCTTATGCTCTTGGAAATTTGAGAGCCAGAGACAGTGTAAATTTTATGAATTTCTTAATTAGGATATAACTTATAAACACGAAAAATAAATTCTACGTTTTTAGGACCCACTTTAAAAAAGAAAAAAGTAGATGTTTTCGGGCTTTTAGATGCTTAGAAGCCACAATTAAGTATAACAGAAGTAACATAGATTGGAAATTATTAATATTCCATTAAGTAAATGGCTTTCATTTGATTATTTTCAATAGAACTGGGGTTTCTAAGTTTTCGAAAATCAGAAAACTATTATTCGTGCATTAATATACTGTATTTGTGAATAGGGCAGTTCAGCTCATAACAATTCAGGAAAAAACATATGGCTATAATATTGGGTCCAAATTCAGACTTGTAGCCTATTGGTAACTATCTATCTCCATTCCAGCACAAATTTCATCCAACCAAATTGAAGTAAAAATGACATAGGACGGATAGACAATTTAAGCTTCGTTTCAAAACTTTTTATTTTTTCTTCTTCTTCTTCTTATTATTTTGGAATCAAAACCCCGTTAATACTTTGACCATATGGGTGCTCAATCTAATTTGTCTCTAGTAGTTGCTGAACTTGAGACACAGAAACATGTAATACATTTCTTTTTCAAGGAAAACAACCAGTCTGATTAAAATACATGAATAAGATAGACATTATTGTTGTAAGTTCGTAGGCAAATTAGCTTGGCTTATTATCATTCGCACATGTGGCAGCTTTCGATTATCCCTTCTTTACAAGCTTTAGTAACGTTCCATCATAGCCAAGGATCATTCACTGTGCTGTTTAAAGAAAAAGAAAAAATGTGATTGGTTATAGAGAATATATATATATATATATTTATTTATTATCTATATATCATGTCACCCATCTATATTAAAGCATTTCTAAAATGTATTTTATTTCAAAAGGAACATTTTTTTATGATAGAGAATATCTTAATGAATTTTTAAAAACAAAGAGTGATATTTAGTTATTTACTAAATCATTTTAATATTATTTTTTAAATTAACATTTAATGATAGTGATATATAAAAATATATAAAATAATAAATGAATATATGAGAGAATATACATAGAAAAATGTAAAGTGATAAATATAAATATTGACAAATTTAACTTGCAAAATAATTTTGGCTCTCGAAGTTTAGAAATCCAATTTGATTCTCTATTTTTAATTTAAAATTTAAAATAGCTATTGAAATTTTTTATTTTAAAAATTGACTCGATCTTTTAAAAAAGAATAATAAAAAACTTATTAAAGATACTCTTATAGCCTAAACAATCCAAATAGATAAGGACAAAGATTGGATTATATAAGAACCACCGACCCCAATGAGCTAAATTATTGAATCCTCCATCCATTACGACAAAATTAGTGAGAATAAATTCAGTTTATATAGAATACCAAAACAATTATAATTATTATTATTATTATTACTATTATTATTACTATTATTATTATTATGTATCCATGTTAATAATTGAAATTGATCACTATTATAAGAATTTCTACTATACAGCCACTTAAAATGGTTGTACTAAAACAATCAAATAAGTAAATAAATAACATTGTCCATAAATAAAATAAATTATTCATAAATAAAGTAACATTATTAAAATTTATAATGAAATAACATTGTTTATAGATAAAATAACACAATTTTTAATGAAGAAATAATAGTAATAATAGCATGTTACTTTGTTTGTGGATAATTTTATATTATTTATAAACAATATTACTTTATTTATGAATTTAATTGTTCCGTCTAATTATTTTAATGGTTATACAGCAAAAGATCCATATTTTGATCAACATCTCGAAGCCATACTGCTCGTGAAGCTGTAACCAAAGATTCTTCCTTTTCAATAATGCATTATAATCATGCTCAAGTTGCCTCAGTCACTGTCAATTAACTGACGAAAGAGGAAGAGCAGTGCAATGCTCAATTTGACTTCAAATTTTAAATCTGACGCCCAACATGTTCCCTACTCCAATTGCGCAAAGATTTTGAACAAGCTGAGACATTCCTGCTTTCTTCGGAAAAACCATAAAAACCTCCATGAACTCGCCAAGCAGCCTGAATTATACCTTTTCTTATAAGCAAGACATGTCTTAATGACTATGAATGAAAATGAAAGTCTGTCAGAATTTCTGTAGGCATTTCTGCTTCCTCTGTGGTTCCCCTTCGTCCCCTGCTAGCGGGGGAACTATTTGTGTTAGACTGCCACTTAAAAGCCTCTCCCTTTCTCTCAAGAAAATAGGGACGAATAGTCTCTTTCTCTCTCGTTGCCATTCCATCAAATAGTTAAACGAAGAGACGAGAAGCAAGAAATTAAATGTAAACATACGTCCTACTCTATTTTCGACTTTTGCCTTGTACAAGGATAAGGATATTTCCTCATCATCGAAGAAAAGGACAAGGATAATCCCTATGCAACGATGCCAAACTTTTCCAATTTATTTTGCCTTTTCAGAATTTACAGTGAAATCTCACTACGTTTCTATCATATTCTTTTAAAATATTGCTAGGAAATTCTCTCTTAATTTTGAGTGCATAGTATATACGATACGACCGTTGAAATCTTGTGAGCAAAAATAAAAATAGGCACCGACAAAATGTTTCTTTTTGACATTGGTTATGTCACAATTTGACAGTCTTTACTTCATTGACTTGTGTAAATATTTTGAAATACAAACCCAAAAAGATTCAGGTATTTTGCGCCTAAAATGAATGGCTAGCGCTGAAATGATGTCTAAAGTAAATTTATGAACCTCAGGTTTCAATGCCATGCGGAGAAGCATTGCCGTCCACACCTCTGGGGCCAATTTTACAGCTTGACGGAGACACCCAAAACCTTTGAAAACCCTCTGGACCATGTCATGCCCCTGAAAAAGGTACACTTGAAATTCTTCAGTAAACTTATCATTTACAAAAATTATCATCTTTGCAAAATTTCCACCCGCTTACATTGAAGAAGGACAAAAGCATATGGAAAAACCACAAGAAAGTGATTCTGAAATTTCTCATGAAACATGGGCTAATAAATTACAGAATCTATTTTCTTCTCTAGTAGATTTTAGATACTTTAAAATTGATTTTCTACATGCATGCTCAATTAATTCATTGAATTGAAACAAACCTCATTTTTTCTTTCTTCAAGCTTCTCATTAAACAAGCAACCAACAACTTCATCCTCCAAAAAAGCTTCAGATGCGCTAATAATATCCCGAAGAAGGAAAACACGGATTCTCTGACCCTTATCTGACAGAATGAATAGCAATAGATCTTCAGTGGCAGAAACAACAGCTCGCATGTCAAAAGATTTCCACTCCAGAGGATTGGGTGTGTTCTCCACCACATTAGGAGCCTCCCCAGCGGACTCAGAAGCCTGTTCTGATATTGCTGCTATCTGGAACAAGAAAGGTCCCTGATGAATACTGGAAGTAGATAGAAATTATATTTTAAAAGAAATTATATTATATTTTTATCAGGAAAATATTCAATCGGAGTAGAACCATACCGAATAAACTGGAACTTATGAAAATTGCTTAAAATATTTGTTAAATGTCGAGGAAAAAACCTAACCTCAACTGACATGCAATCTCCATGGAATTCTTAGGTTTCAATATGAATTTAAGAGGTTCTCTTGAGTTAAGACACCATACATATGTCACAGAGTGCTTACCAACTAGATCACACTTCCTTAGATTTCATGGAAGGAAAAGGGACTACAAGTACACCCTTCCTTAAGCCTTACACTGAAACTCGACTTACAGCTTCAAAGTAAATAGTGACAACCAAAATTTCATTGCTCCGAACAAAAGAAATGCAAATGGTGAAAAGAAGCATTCAAACTGGAAATACTGGAATACTCAATGAGCATACAAGGCAAACATTAATGGACCTTTTAGAATAGCAGGAGCAAACATTTATATATTTAAGTATTTTATGCAAGCAAAAATGTTTGTCTATAAATTTATGTAAACAGCACATATACTATATGCATGTACACCATATTGCACGATAGAGGACATAGTGGAGAAGCAAACCAGGCGCTCTAGCCGATTCCACCTTATTGATCCGTTGTTACAGATGAGAAGCTCCCTCAAAATTTTCCTCATATCAGGACTTGGGTCAGACAAGAGTCTTCCAACGACAAAAGGATATGAACTCTCAACAACTTTAAAATCAGGATCCAGAACTTTTGCTGTGCCTTCTAATGATCCTAATGCTCTTATTACAAGGGCATAGTCCGGAGGAAGTAAAAAGTTAAATTCATACATAACATCATACAACTGGTTCATTATTCCCTGAAATCCAATGCAACAGCGATATTACAAAAAGAAAGAAAAAAAGTTACTAAACCCATTGGGCCTTTATATCCACATTTTAGTCATCAATAACTTCCATTTGGTGAATTCCCAGGATAAAAGCAGAAGGTGCCAAGAATTGAAATGAAGACAAACAATGGAAGAATGAAGAAAATTACTTTAGTCTTTGACAAGGTCACTTAAGTATAAAAATAAAATGTTATATTGATTTATTTGGTGCAACTCCATAGCCAGCAGCATCATTCTAAATTAAAAAATAGATACCACAAGCCCAAACCTGAAAATCTTGAGAATCTCTAGTTCCATGACTAAAGGATGCTTGCAATGCAACTGATACTGATTGTAAATCGGCTCCTTCAGGTATAAATCCCAAAGAAAGAAAGTCATTTGCCAAACCCCGTGAGTCATGATTAACAAAGTGAACAAGCTGAAAGAAAAAGAAACTTATCAACAACGCAAAGCCATAGGTCAAACTTTAGTGTCACCAAGCAGCATAGGAGCTATAATTCAATAATCTACATAAACGCTTATATTTAAATGAATAATGTTTTCAGCCACTAACTATGCGACAAATGAACTAGAAAGAATGATAAAATTAAGCAACATCAACAAATAACCACTATTTTGAGTTGTTTTTGGAGTTTTTACCACTTGAATAAGTCCAACACGGTAATGTCGAGGAATGTCTCCCATCATTCCAAAATCAAAATAGGCAAGAAAGCCACTTTCAGTGGCAACAAGATTTCCTGGATGCGGGTCAGCATGGAAAAATCCCACCTCAAGCAATTGTCTCAAAGAACAATACAATCCCTATGAAGAGAAATAAAAGAAAATGAAAATAATAAAGACAAAAACACCATATATCCAGTATTACTACCGGAGAAATGATAGTGTACTTCGGTTCCACACAGCCAAAATAACAAATAACTAAAGATTCCAGTACACATATATGTGGTGTGATTTCTGCCCACTACCTGGTCAATTAGTTCCCTTCTGTTCAAACAGGCCTCATTTAAACGAATTCCATCCGTGAGCTTGATTCCATCTACCCATTCCATCGTAAGCACAGCTCTACGAGTAAAATCCCAATATATTTTCGGAACTTTGACATGATGCCCTTTTTTATATTTCACAGTTTTCCCTGCTGTAGCTTTTTGATGACTCTTTCGACCATCACCTGCAAATTTAATCTATGCTTACAAAGAAATTAATCTTAAATATTATATCACAGGATAATATATGGATAGTTGACATTGAAACACCCAAAGAAGAGGATGTCAACCTAAAGTTATTTGGTAGCCAGCATAAAGATAGTGATACAATGGAAAGCAGAAAGTACTTGCTGCTTAAAATAAGGTCAACAAATCCCCAGCACTTTATTTTTACCATGTCCTATATGCTACACTACACAAATCCATGGTAAAATAGCCAATATAAACCGGAAATGACATATCTGGTATAACAGGTTGAAACAAAAAGTGACTATCAGAATATCTACACATATTAGACATAAAATGTATATTAAAATAGTCCTACTAAGAGAAATGCATCCGCTATTGGCAATCCCCATTTATATTGGTGAGAGCATCATATTTTATTACTTCATACTAGGCTAAGATTCAACAGGAAAGACATAGACTACAATAATCTAACAAATAGAATGCCATGAATTATGTAAGAACTTACATTCGTGAGAACCATATAAAGAAGCAAAACGCTCAGCATTTTTTGCCTCTAGGATGTAGTCAATTTCATCAAACATGTGTCTTACCTGTTAATTCAAGCAACAGAAAACACCCATGTGAAAATATGTTAAAATCTACTAGAATGAACATGAATTCACAAAAAAGATAACAATGAATCAAGTAGCAACAGTGGGATGGAACATATAGACATTTCTATAAAATCTAATGATATTGAAGACTCACCATCTCATTCACTGCTACTAAAAGATCTTTACGGGCCTTGGCAAATCGCTTTAATTGACCCCCAATCATATGGAATAACAAGGCATCAAGGGTCAGTGAAAGTGACATACCAGGCCTTTGAACTTTAACAGCTACCAGCTCTCCAGTGTGCAAGTGAGCTGCAAAACTTGAAACAAAAAAACAATCATTTAATTTGAGCTTTCAATCATGATACAGATCCTTCCTGAGCATCTTCATGGAAGCCTGAGGAGGTACAGAAGTACACCCCAGAAAGATGCGTATATCTTTCTATTTAGAGAAGAGCTATTAACCTTTATAGACCTGTCCTAAGGATGCTGCTGCAATGGGCTCAGGACTTATGTCCGCAAATATCTGTGAAATGGGAAGACCCAACTGGGTTTCAATTAATTTAATTGCAACACGAGTTGAAAATGGAGGTATTTGATCCTGGCAAACAAGAATAGCTTCAATATGTAAGAAAATGCAAAAATACACTAAAGATCCATTTTAAGCAAAGGGAATTAGATTTAATTAAAGGCTCACTAGCAATGGGCCTAAGGGAAGAAAGAAGTATAGTAACCTGCAACTTAGCAAGCTCTTGGCAATATATACTTGGTAATACATCTGGCCTAGTACTCAGAGCCTGCCCAAGCTGCAATTTAAACAAAATTGGTTAGTTATGTTAATTCTTCCGTTTAACAATTCAAATGATTTATTTTTATTTTTTTAATTTGGATGGCTTAGATATTATTAGTCATTCAATTTGTGTGCACCTCCATTACATATAGAAGTCTCATGTTGCAAGACATATGAAAGCATGGACCATGTACACTAAAACATTCAATAGTAATGGTGGAAGACACTTACCTTGATATAGAAAGGTCCCAAGCGGATAAGAGTTTCCCGAAACTGCAATAGATTGTATTAAATTTCTGTAAATGTTAGAAAGTTAAATCTTCATAAAATTGAACAAAATATCTTCATGAGGAAGAAAAAAAGGAGAATTTATTATATGAAAGCTTTACAAGGGTGCAGTCACAATTAAAATATTATAGCCTATCACTTTGGTAATGCTTTCAAAGCATGGTGATTGAATACACCAGTATAACAAGGGAAAATAATTACTTCATGGATACTAAATATAAAACCTTATTTTAATGCAGAACAATTGGAAATGAAACTGTATCAATCATCTATTCAGTTTTACAAAAAAAAAATGTATTGGCATGCAAAACATCAGCAGTCCTTGATTTGTAAATAATTGAATAAGAGAATAAAGATCACAGTTATCAACTTGTATTATCACTTACACAACCAACTAATAAAGATTTCTCCTGTATGCTCGGGCTGTTTAGATGATAAAACCATTCATTTGCTTTTTTTAATCCTATTGTTCTCACTTATAAATTCGCAATATATATTGCAGAAGCAGATTTTTCTTTCTGTGACTTTTCTATATCAAAAAGACAATGTAGAACTACAAGCAAAGCAACAGCAAAACATGTGAAAAGTTTAAATATTGTTAGTACCTTGATGGCACGTTTTTTAACATCTTGAACAAAAAACTGCCAGATGGTTAACTTCAAAACATGGAATGAGATAATTGCTGCTCTATACAAAGCTAAAAATGGACCAAAATGGTAGACAACAGAAAAACTTTTAGAGCGATAAGTTCCTAGAGCATGCCCAAATTCACTTTCCAGTGACTCCTTCCTCAGTTTTGCATACTCTGCAGACGGCCTTTCACCATGTACACTGGTGAAACCTGTGGAATACCTGTGATAATGAATAAAATGAGCGCAAAATAGTGGAGAATAGAAAACAATGGAAAATAGAAAACACTGGAAAAGAAGATTAATGAATAAATTTGGCAATGCCTGGAACAATGAAATATTTCAAAATGCGCTGCCCCAGTGTCTCAAAGCTAATAATCAACTTACAAATGCTGCGGTAAGAAGTAAAATGGAGACCAATTCCCAAGACTCCTCCCAGTAACTACATCTTCCTGAAATCTCAAGGATATGCCTTTAAGCAATATGGTCCCTGTGATACTCTCACGGTATAAAGCTACAAGAAGAATCCAAGTTCTTTAGCTAATAAAAGAGTTCTACCATTCGCAATGGATGTGAAGATAGTAATAATCATCATGTGGAAACAAACATGCTTATACTTTACCAATATACTGTACTACTTAGTTTTATCTCAAGTGAACTTTAGATAGAGAAAGAATAGCCTAAGTTCAACAAAACACTCATAAACGCAGCAATTTGTGACTAATATTGTTATGGTGACCCTAGCAATAGATAAAATCACAATTAAAACCTACCTCTTCTGAACCAATTCTTCTACAATACAGATGACCGAAAGGTTAGGAATATTAGATTTGCAGGGACAATCCAAATTCAATTCATATAGCATTAAACGATATAACAAAAATAGAACATCCATAATCAGATATTTTGTAAAATGTTGGCTAATTTAAAATCGAATTGGAATACTTCAAACACTAATCAAAATAGAAAGCACCGACGTCCATTATATTAAATTGTTTTAAACAATACAAACTGGTCCGCTGTTAACACATCAATCTTTGTGAACATAGCAAAACGGCAGGTCTTAGATTTGATTCTATATGCGGCAGAGAAAAAAAGCTAAATTCGTCGTGACGATTAAAAGGTCATGCAACAATTTTAAAGTAGAATTTCCGATCTCCTAATAAAATTTTCGGCTCGAATTGATTAAAAAGGAGGATTCTAAGAAATTCGTACAAAAATCTCAGTTACCTTCTTCCTTCTTCCTACATTTTCTCATCGCCAAAGAAAAGGTTAAAACGTAATCCAGTGTGAAAAAATAAGAGTAAAGAAAAAGTACTTGGAGGGAGCAATGTGGCGTGTCGGTGACGCTTCAGAGTCGCAAAGGCATTCCTCATTGGCGGTAAGCACATAGCATACAGAAGTCAGGGAGCCATGGAAGAGAGATTTAGCACCACAACTGTTTGAAATTGTGCGCGAGTGACGCTGAGCTTTGACACGGTAATCATATAACCGCATTCGGCATTTCAGAAGAGTGTGCGCTTGGATGCTCGAACATCTGCCACGTGTGGTCTCCTTGGCTCCATCAGGGACACCAACCCGCCTAGTAATTTGTAGGTTCCAAATAAGGTTTGTGTATTGGATTTTGGATCAAGGCAAAGGCCGTATTAAACTGATGATTGAAATTGGGCTATATTTTTATGTGTTAAAATACTGGATCCGATTATTTTCAACATTCTGTGGAAGGCCCATATCTCGTTCTTTTTTCTCATTTCACCAACCTTATTTATCGAACATGGACTTTTAATGAAAAAAATCCAATTATGTCAAAAAAAAATAAAAGAAGAAGATAAAATCAATCTCAAATTTCGTTTATATGAAATGAAAAAAAAAAATTAAATAGCGTATATTTCATTCTTAAAAAAAAAATTTTTTTAATTCCCTTCATATTTCTTACCCTAAGTATAACTTTTAAAATATTAACCCAAAAAAAAGGTATACATTTTAAAATGTGTTGATGCGAGTCATATTATTAAACTCTTCAAGATTATTTTGCGTATTCAAGTATTTATTTATTAATCATTTAAATTTTTTATTTGATTCATTTAATTTGAAAAGTTAAAAAGTAAAAACTATATATATAAAAATAAAAAAAAATAAAAAAGCGAAATGAAAAATGAGGGAATAGCTTGACCCGACACTCGATCAGGACATAGTCACCCGTCTGATATGGTTTGCTTCAGCAACTCAAAGTAATCAGCAAAGTTCCGCACTAAGTGAGGTTTATTTGTTGGGCTCCTCACGGACAGACATTCTTGCTAAAATCTCTCTTTAACATCTAAAATGGCGAATGAGCAGTCGTCGTCGCGTCCATGGCTACTCGAATTAGTTCCCTTCATAGTGGTTCTCCTTATAGCAGCTCATGTTCTCGCTCTGGTACTCTTATATTTCTTTCCCTTAGCATTTATATTTTCACACTAATCTGAAGCTTATATATCTGATTTTCGCCTCCTTTACTCGATTATCATATTTAGGTCTATTGGATATACAGATTAGCTACTGAGAAACAACCCCAGAGGAGAAAAGCACACTGATGAAGATGAACAATATGATTTATAGAACAATAGGAAGGTTGGTGAAAAACCCTAATTTGTTGAATTTTTAATAATATCAGAAAAAAGTAATTAGTTTGGTTGTAGAGAGAATTATATGGGGTTCTTGTGATCGTTTTGATTATTGGTTTATCATCTGTGTACTAATAGACTATTAATCGCGGGGGTTGTGTGGAAATTTACATGATTTTTGGAAATTGGAGCAGACCCATTTTGGTTGTCTGCCAAACTATGAGTTGTGCTATGATTTTTATTATTATTATTTTATTTTTTTCCGGCAGAATTTATTTTTATGCTTAGTTATAAAAGTAAAGAAAATGCAGTTCCATCATTTTGTAATTGGCTTCTGTTTGGTTTCTTTCGAGAGCTCAAGGTAATGAAATAGAAAGAAACTCCCTTGTCATTTTGGGCACTAATATTGATATCTTATAATTTTAAATTTGCCTTGATTAGTTGCTGAATGTTTAAGCAGAAACAAAGTTAAACGCAGGGATAAGTCTTTGATTTCTTTCAGGGGTGATTTACGGTTTGTTTAACTTATAATATGTATGAGAGAAAAAAAGTTGAACTAATGTAGAAGGTAAAAAACATCACACAAGATAGGCAACACTATGAACTTAAGTCGTCGAAATTAAGAAATACGCACATCGATTCCTATGAAGTCTTAAATAATCTTACACAGCCATGATCTATGATCTGTTTAATTCAATTTCTGTATCCCATGTTTGATTATGCAGTTTGCTGTATATTCCAGAATGCTGGATTGATGTTACTTAACCCCTTGTCCCCATGATCTCAGTGGTATAGATTTATATTGGCTTCTCAGTTATTTTTGTAGTCAAGGGATTGTGTCATATCTGCACACCATTTTCCAATTCTGTAAAGCATTAATGTTTTTATAATTGCTATTGAACTAAAGAATGATATTGCAAACGATATGTAAGCTTCCTATGCATGATATTTAGATTATTTTTTATAGATTTTTATCATTTGGATTTGTGAGACTCCCTATTAGTTTTTACTTATTTGATTTGGTTTAACGAGTAAAAAGGCCCCTTATTTGGATTTGTGAGATTCCCATCTTATCCTATTAGTGCATTTTGGTAATTGCAACATTGGTACTTTTTACTTTTCAATTGATTTTACCACTATGGTCACAAGATGGAAAAGTCATGGCTGAATAAATTTGTAGAATTCTTTGGTTTGATTAGAAGCTTTTAGGAACAAATGCGTGAAGAAATATTGAAGAGTATGAGGAAGAGTAACTATGCCAAGTCCCCCAATATGTAGGCAGGAACCAGGAAGTTTGTCAGTATGGTTTATTATTAATCCAGAACTCCAATTAGTGAAGATGGCTTTATTACTATTTGGAGTTTAGGATGGTCTCTATAGAGTTGTTAGATATTCGAAGTAGAAAATTTATTTTTGGCTGGGCCATAAATTAGTTTGATTGGATCTACTTGTGTGAAATGCAACCATTAATTTGGCTTATAGTAAGCAGGCTTTATATATTATAGTATTGCAGTATAGAGCGCGTGCAACTATATGTGTTTAATTTTTATAAAAAAATGGAAAAAAAAAAATCTGCATACACTTGTATTTCCTGACTGACTTATAGTTAAGTTTGAAAACGTTAGGAGCAAGCAAAATAACAGATGATTACGGATAGGATCACATTAGACAATGCACTACGTGTGTTTTTTGTACATGTCATATACCTACATAAGAACTTGGAAACTTTTTCGACGAAGTGTTATTTGAACAACTTCAGATGAGCGTAAAAATATAGCTTGACTGAGTTATGTTAGCAAGGATAATCCTAAGACTGTTTTTGACATGAGTATTTGTGGTGGAATAAGATGGTGACCATATGCAGGTTAAAGTTAGAGTCAAAATCTAGTGATATTGCATGAAAGGGGGAAGAGAAATCAACCATAAAACTGACAGATTAATACCAGGAAGATGATTGCTTCACCTCTTTCAATGTTGCTTGGGTGTGGTGGAAGAGAAGGGGTTGTAATTAACTAGTTTTGAGGTAATTTCCAGGTAATTGGAAGCAGTGTCATTATAATGAGAAATTCTTGGGTAAGCACGGTGTACCAACTCAATATCCTATTTGGTGCACATTGCTAATAGGATAATGCCATGTTTCAAGAAATCTTGCATATGTAGCTTTTAATATGATCTGTTATTTTTTGAAACATGGCATTATTCTATTAGCTATGTGCACCACATAGGATATTGAGTTGGCACACAATGTGTACCCAAGAAGTCCTCCCTGTGCGTAAATCTAAAGTGAATAAGTATTGAGGAACCTCTCGAGCACAGGCAGGATTACCCTAGGAATAACATCTTCAGGAAATTCTAAATCATTTTTTGGTGAATCAGGAAACTCTAACCATTGTTCGGCATGGTGTTGGAATATTTCATTGTTGTTATTCATTGCCTTTATATTTGACCATATGTCGTAGTCACAAGAATCAAAATGAAGAGATATGTATTCATTATAATTCCAAAAGGCGTTGGTAAAAAGAAATATCCAAAACGCAAATTTATGGCAATTATAAATCTGAATTAAGTGCTATAACTTTATTCCAATCGTATTTACGATTATGGTACTGAAAATAGCATATAAAATTGTAAAAAAGCTAAGGCATATTGATGGACTATATCTTGCCACGATTCCATCACTCGGTGTTTTATGCTTGGACAACAGAAGATTCTACAAGTTAGAAATTTAAATTATTATTTTTTTGCCACAGGAATTAGAACACCGCCAATCTGGACAAAATTCAATTCCATGCTGAGCTATGGTAATCAAGGAGCATCTTTCTTGACTTCCATTGTTTTCCTTAATGAGAATCATCTCTGATGGTCAATGAGTCCTGTATCGAGCTGGCTTTGTGAGGTATAACCCCAAATTCCACCAACAATTATAACTATCGTGCAGATGCTTATCTGCCAATTTGGGACAACAAATCTCTCTTTATTGCTGTATTTTCTAAAAAGTAATAGTTTCTTTTGTTCTTCATTCTTTCGATCAAAACTTGATCAAATGGCACACTGAAGTTTTTTATTTTTATTTTTCCTTTTTTAACTTGATCAAATTAGGAAACCAATTTATCTAAGTAAAGCTGTATTCTTATGGGAGCCACTCGATCATGGTGTCCATTGCAGGCCTGATAGGACGATATCCAACCATTAGCACATCATAGTTCAAGTTGTCATCGTAAATTTTGGTATCTAAAACGAATATTCATAAAAATTGTAATTTGTTAACCAGTTTTTTTTTTATTCGGCAGTACGAACGTGGATAATTGCCTAATGAGTTTAGAAATTTGCATCAGCTAAACAGTTGGGTTTCATAATTTTTAAAAGAATTTATTATTATTATTATTATTATTATTATTTTGTTTTGAATTCTATAGCATTCAAAATATTAAGTTAAAAAATAATTATAAAATATTATATAAAATATAATAATTAAGTAGTTCAATTATTTTTTTAATTTTTTAATAAAATTTAAAATTTATTACATTTAAAAAAAATTAATTATAAAAACATCTATTAACTCTGTAAATTATCTAACAAATAAATTTTATAGCGAATATCTTTTTTAAACGGAGGCATGTGCTGTTCTATGCATATTGCATTATGCATGAACGGCTTCCAAATTGTGAAAGAAGATGGTAGATCTGATGTACACGTGGCGAATTTTAGCGAGAATGTGCGTGTACACGCGAATTACCGAAAGGAAACTCTCTACAGTCAGTCTACGTCATTCACGATGCTTTATCGATTTTGCCACGTGTTTCTGTTTGATCGTCGACATCGATGAAGTCAAAAGAAACACTGTAAAAAGTCATCCTCCTGCCCTCGTTTTCTGTGATTCAAGAATTGACCCCTCACTGTTTTAATTGAAAAACAAATCTGTACTTTGGTAAAAAAAGATTAATAATGCATGTAAATATACATATGCTTTGCCTGGCCGGCTTCGCTTAAAAATTAAAATAATTAATTAATGCTGAATCTAATACTATATCTGGATTTTAGGTAAATAGACGAGTTAGTAAAAGATTTAACTTAAACGGTTTTTTTTTTTTTATTAAAAAGTTCTATTTGAAAGGNATATATATTATTAAAATTATAAAAAATAAATTAAATTAAAATTAAAATTCAAAAATTGCAGTTGAATTAGCTCATATTTAGATGGTATTTTTTACCATATTTATATGGTATTGAGTTCACCGGGGGCGTACAATAGAGTTCATGCGCCGAGCATGACAGCCGTCCACGTGCATGTGGCGAGGTTCACGTGCGGGCATGTGACTCCACCTTGTTCTCTCCCGCGAAAAGAGTTAATGAAATTGGTGCCGTCACTTAACCCCCATGTGATTACTATCAATATTTTTTTTTATAAAATTACTATTAAAATTTTATTATTACCATAAAAAATATTTAGCAAAATAAAAAATATTAGTGCATCTACGAAAAATCCTCTCTAGATTTTGGTTACCGTGACCTTTGGAAAACATTGGAATTGGAGTTGAGGGAGATTGTCCAATAGGAATCCTTAAGTTATCTACCTAATCTCACAGTCGGTAATGTCAAGTTTTCTCAATTTAAGACATGAATCTTTCAGTTTCATGTCTACAGTCCACATGTAATTTTGTTTAAATAATTAAAAGAAAATTAAATAAAATGAATGCTAGGAAATTTGAGTAGGGTATCCCTACTCCCTATGCTGCACAAATTGATAATAATGCATCTCGGAGCTTTGGCCGGCCCAAAATTGTTTATAAACACACATTAATTTCTTAAGATAAAAAAAACAAATTATGACCATAAACAGGTATATTTTTATGTTTTATTTTTTTTATTTGGACATTAATAAGAGAGTCCTTAATTTTCTCAGCCTTATTTTTATTTGGTATAGTCCTATTATTTTCTTATAGAGATTTTAGAAGCTATTAAAATTGATAATGTTAGATTCATATAACCAATGAACTATCTGAATCAATTCAGCTCGCTTCTATGGCATATAGCGTAGCGTACCTTTCAAATAAACAAGAAATGTTTTTGTTCGTTTTCCTTCCAATTTCAATAACTGTGTCAAATGTCAATGATTTATACATCAAATAAAAAAATAAAAAGCACTACAATTATTCAATAAATATGATCCAGCACAAATCAATCAAAATTGTTGTGGGAAAAGTTCATAATGTTATCCAAAGGCTGTTTATTTTTTTCAGAACACTAATTCACCAAAAACAGTACATTTGTATGTTTTAGAGAGCTAAAATAAAATTAACAAATAAAAAAAGAGATAATTAGAAATAGTAAAGAAAATTGATAGGGGCGGTCAAGGAATGATAAAGTGAGGGTGCCCCATGATGAGATTATGTGTGTAAGTGTCTACTGTGTAGACTAAGCATCCAACTAAAATTAAAGTTTACAAAAACAAGAACAAGAAAACCAGAGAGGAAGAGGGAACATCCAAAGATAAAGACGGCTTTATAGAGCTTTGCTTTGCTTGCGAAGGTGGCTTTGTTTCCTCTAATCCAATGCCATTCTCCGAAACCCCATAACACGACGAAAAATAACAGAAATACAAAACCTTTTTTTTATCGTTTCCCACAAAGAAAAAAAAATAAAATTATAGAATTAGTACTAGTTTTTTCGTCGCTGTTTCAGTCTCTTCCTTTTGTGTTCCGATCGGATCTGAAGCTCTTCAGAGGGAACCAAAAGAAGCTTACACGCTCAACCCTAAAGTTCTTTCACTTTTCCCTGTGATAAATTTTTTTTTTTCCTTTCTGGGTTTGTCAATGTTCTTACCAGCCATGAAAGATTGCTTGTTCTGCAGCATTGTTTTATCTCACCTCTTATAAGGTACTGTTACTTTCTTTAAATTCTTTATTTCATTTCGATCTTTCGAGTTGAAGTTCTTTTTGGGTATGGTTGTTTGTGTTTGGTTGCTGTTAATTTATGGAAAAAAGTTGAAGTTTTGAGTTTACAAAGAATTAGAAATTGGGACTTGGGAAATTAGGTTTGTTGTATTGTGCTCCAAATGCTCGGAGACATTTCCTTTCGTGAGTCCCACACAGGGAAAGTTAGTTTCTTGTCCTTTATCAGCAACCAAAATAAGCATCTTAGGTCCTTAAAAAATACTTTTTTGAAAGCAATGCAAATTATTTTATGGGGGTCACTCGATTATTGAAATATTCAGTTTTATGAGATTTTGACATTCATTAGATTGTGATTTAAGGCTTATATCTTGAATTTTGGGTAATCTATGGGTCTCTTGTTTTCTCCATAATCTTTGGGGGTTTCTTTATTTGGATGCATTCCTGGTGATGGTATCCGTAATGGGTCTCTCTGCAGATTCTGTGAGTTATGGATTGTTTTTGAATTTGCATTCGGGGGCATGCAATTAATGTCCTTGCAACCAGCCAGTTTTTGTAACAGTTTTCTTATAATTTTTCAAATTTTGAAAAGGCATTTATAGTGAAGATTCTGTAACTTGTGGTTTTATTATAGCCTTATCATCTATAATCACTATGCTTGATTGGAATTTTCTGTGGCAGTGTGCATGTCAAATTGCTCCATGGAGTCACTTTCTCATGGTGCTGATACTTCATCCAAGATTCAGAATTCAGCATCTGTAATAGGCAACAACCCTCCTTCTACATGTGGGACTTGTCATCCTTCTCGGGCTCCATCTCCAAAACAATCTAGAAATGGAGGGGATTCTCCCACATCCTATGCAACAGTCCAGAGTAATGTTACAAAAATGGTTTGCAGCTCGAATGGTTCTGTAATCAATCAGATAAGTTCCTGCAAAGTAGCCGATAACAATATGCAGCATGAAGAATTATCCAATATCGCTAAACACTCCAATGATTCAAGTAAGGTGAAGCCTGAAATTGGAGGCCAGAATAATGTTCTTAATGAGTCAGCAGAACCTCAGAAGAAGGTCTCCACAGTGGAAAAGAAATCTTGCATCAAGTATCCTGTTGATGATTTGAGGAATTGTGATCCAAGCGGCTTGCAGGAATCTGAACCATTTGCTCTAGGAGCATGTAAAGGAAGTGCTGGACTAATAAATTGCCAATCAACATCTCAATCAGCGGTAACTTTTTGTCCAAGTCCTCAGAACAGTTTATACTCGGCCACTCTGTATTCAGAAGCCAAAGAAAGTTTCACCAACACAGAAGTCAGTGAATATGCAAGCAGTGTTGAGAAGTCTGGTGAAAGCGGCGAAGTTACAAATTCTTGTGAATTCATTGAGAGTAGGAAGACTAGCATCTGTAGAGGAAGTACTGGGAGCGATTTAAGTGATGAAAGCAGTTCCAGCAGTTTGAGCAGTGCCATGTACAAGCCCCACAAGGCAAATGATGTAAGATGGGAAGCAATTCAAGCAATCCGATCTCGTGATGGGATGCTGGGATTGAATCATTTCAAGTTGTTAAGAAGTCTTGGATGTGGAGATATAGGAAGTGTTTATTTATCTGAGCTGAATGGCACAAGAACTCATTTTGCCATGAAGATTATGGATAAAGCAGCTCTGGCAAGTCGCAAAAAGCTTCTGAGGGCTCAGACAGAAAGAGAGATACTGCAATCTCTTGATCATCCATTCCTACCAACATTATATACTCACTTTGAAACAGAAAAATTTTCTTGCTTGCTAATGGAGTTTTGTCCTGGTGGTGATTTGCATGCACTAAGGCAAAGACAACCTGGGAAGCATTTTTCAGAGCATGCTGCCCGGTTAGGAACTCCTTTTCCCTTCTCTTTGTTCTTATCACTGATGACTAACAGTTTACTTCTCAACTGTGATATGCTTTACTATTTAGGATGCACACCGTGCAGCTTCTAGCTATAAAAAGTAATTACTAATCAATAGAAACATGTGACTATAATCTCTGCTTTTACTTGGAGGATTTCTGCATACAGAAAACAATCTTTCGATCTCAATATTCCATTTAGTTTAACTAAAATTTGCACCCTTGGATGCCTAGCTTCTTCCATTTAGTTTCTGCAGTTTGTTAATGAACACTTAGCTTTTCCTTTTGATAAGTGGTGTTGTAGTTCTATTTAAGACATTAGAAGGAATACAAAAAAACAAAGCTTATAAGAACCCCCACAAGTAGTATAATAGCCCCTTCGATGTTGTTATGCAGGTTTTATGTGGCTGAAGTACTCCTTGCTTTGGAGTATTTGCACATGCTTGGCATTATTTACAGAGACCTTAAACCAGAGAATGTTTTAGTGAGGGAAGATGGGCATATTATGCTTTCAGATTTTGATCTCTCTCTACGATGTTCTGTATCCCCTACTTTAGTAAGATCATCGAACTCGGGCTTGGAGACAAAGAACTCAGCATACTGTGTTCAGCCTGCATGCATTGAGCCAACTTGTGTGATGCAGCCAGATTGCATCACACCCACATGCTTTGCGCCTCGCTTCTTTTCAAGTAAACCAAAGAAAGAAAAGAAGACCAAACCAAAAAATGAAATATATCATCAAGTGAGCCCTCTTCCCGAGCTCATGGCCGAACCCACAAGTGCACGATCAATGTCTTTCGTTGGAACACACGAGTACTTGGCACCCGAGATCATTAAAGGTGAAGGCCATGGCAGTGCTGTGGATTGGTGGACATTTGGGATCTTTCTCTATGAGCTTTTGTTTGGTAAAACTCCATTCAAAGGAGCAGGTAATCGAGCTACTCTGTTCAATGTGGTTGGTCAGCCTTTAAGATTTCCAGAGTCACCGACAGTGAGCTTTGCTGCAAGGGACTTGATCAGAGGTTTACTTGTCAAAGAGCCGCAGCATCGCCTCGCTTATAGGCGAGGAGCTACGGAAGTGAAACAGCATCCGTTCTTTCAGAGTGTGAACTGGGCGTTAATTCGCTGTACAAATCCGCCAGAGGTGCCTAGACAATACACGATGGATATCCCGAGAACAGATGCTGCAAATCCACCTGTAAATGGGAAAGTTCCTGGTGTTGATGTGAAGCCTTCTGGTAATTATTTAGAGATCGATTTCTTCTAATTCTTATCTTCTATTTTCTTTTTGTTAATTTTTTTTCCTTATGAAGCTAGTCCCCACCATTCCTCATTCATGTAGTTGCCTCAATGGTTCTTTGTTTCCATTGCAAAAGAGGGATGCAATGCACATGTAAAACACTTCTTGAATCTGTTGGCATCGAGTAAAATGCAAATGCAAGTGCAATCTGAAAGTGAGGAATACAATTGTTTCTGTTGAGTTTTCTATCTTGGTTTACTTTCTCCATATTGCCTTCGTGACCGTTTGTTTGATGATCTCACCCAAGTGCTTCTTGGCATAAAAACTTTGTTGTAAAAATCAATGAATTTTGAGGCTCTTACGCTGAAGCAAATAGAAAAGACCATTGAAATGATTTGAGTGCCACCTTCAAATTCAATATTCTTTATCGTAAGAGCATGCGTCACCAAATAACACGCTGCTCCGCCATCCATACATAGTGCCTATAACCTATTTGTTAGTTGCTTGCTTTTACAGAAATTCTTTCAGATGCTTGGTCAAATTTCAATATATATATATATATATATATTGTTTATATATAATTTTTTTTTAACACAAATAGTTAGAATTCATCGGCCCGTGCCTAAGTTTTACCTTAAAGGCTTTTCTAGTATGACGTAAAGTATTATTTTAATTGAACTTTGACTGGTATTGTCCAGTGAAGCTTAATTAAGTCTGAAGCTGTTTTACATAAATCATATCTAATGCTTATGCTTGTTCTTGTTATTGTTCGTTCACAGTTAAATGATTTCTAATAAAAAAAAAGAAAACTAAATAACTAATAATAATTATCGATTTAACATGTAAAAATAATAATTAGAAAAAAAAAAAACCAAAAAGGCAATGGATGTGATAGAAACCAAAATCAAGTTTATTTATAATTAGATAAAACTTAATTTACAATTGCTTGTGCAAGAACGCTAAATCATCTATAATCCGTGTTTGACAATCAGGAAGAATCAAATGACTACCTGTTTTGTTAATGTAGCTGAAGGACCAATATAGAGGGTCCAATTCAGCAATAAATCAAACACTTTCCACTAAAAAAAATTAATTTTTTATCTCATACGTCATTTTATGGAGATTGGTATCTTCTGTAAACGGCAAGTAAGGGTAGAAGAATTTTTTTTTGCAATAATTATTTGTCGAAGCCCACGCGCTATATTGCACGCTCCATTCGATCAGAGCAGAAGCGGGCCGACCCATATCTTCATGTGGTTGATCCAGATCTCACTTTCCGATGTGATCGGAGAGGATCCAGCACCAGCAGCAGCCAAGCAAGTAGGAATTTGTCACTACGTCAAAGACTAGAGTTATTCTGTGGTCTCGTCCTAAATTGGTCTTGCAATGTAATAAACATAAATGATAACTAAATAATTCAGCATTTAGAAAAGAAAACCAAACAAATGAAAATAAAAAGAGAAATATCAATAAATCAAGAAGATGGAAAATCTGATACATTTTCCATTTTTTTATTAATGAATTTATAACAATTTTTTATTTATAAAATATATGTGAAAACAAAAACAAACAACCACCAAAATTATGCAAGGTAAACAAAAAGAAAAAAAAGGGTAAAACCATATCTTTTAGCGGGAACTCCTCTCTTTGGCGCCGGTTACGGGTGTACCTGGTGCCCTCGAAGTCTTCTTCTTGAGTGTGACGGAGGGTCCTCATGTCAGTTCAATATTCTCATGAACCTGAATCATTTGCTGAAACTTTCAATCATTCTTGCTGAGAGATGCTATGTAGGTGCAAAAGAAAAGAAAAGGCTAATGGTCCGCAGACGTTGGGAGATCGTAGTGTTTATTTAGCTCGAGATACCTCATTGTCTTCTATAACCAAACTAAGAATACTCAAAAGCTGTGTAGGGGTGAAATCTGAAGATCTATGAAGAAACGCCAAAAGTGAAATGCGTGGCAGCTGATAGAGATGAATAAAGACGGGCTGAACGGGACCTATTCTCTTACTTAATAGGCAGCAATGCTAAATACAAAAAGTACTAATTTGAAAAGCTTGTTGGAATTGATCCGCTATGAAATTTACATTATACACAACAGAAGCATCTATACTCTTACAACTATCAGGCTAGCTAAATTCCTCTTTCTTCGACTTAAAGATTACGTTAGAGATGGATTGTCAAAAATATTAGTTTATAAATTTTTGCACAATTTTGTATTTATTATTATTTTAAAATCAGTAAATTCAAAAATGAATCTAACAAAATAACAATAATAGTTAGTCCTCACCATTATCACCTGCACCGGCCAGCACACTAGCTTCTCTATTTAGTCCGCGAGTGCGTCATGTCACGCGCAGTCAGCGCTTATATGTAATGAATGTTGGAATTTCTTTTGTCGCGGTCCATAAAGTCCACCAGGCTAGGGAGGGAGGAGGGTTCAAAAACCCAAAACGTATGCGTTTCACGCTCCCATACTACCGGTCCCTGATATCAGCTACCCACCATTACTTCTTCTCTCTAACTCGCATTTCTTACTTCTCTAAGCCTCTCATATTTGTTCCTTTTTCTCCGCGCTCTCCTTTTCTGCACCAACAACAAACCCTATCATTTTCCATGGCTTCCGATGACCTTTCGACCTTGTCGGCCGACGACGAGAAGTACGGTTTCCGCCGTCCGGAGATGTACCAGAAAAAGCTCTCCGGTACCGTCGATGCCTACGACCGCCACGTGTTTCTCTGTTACAAGAGCCCCGAGTCCTGGGCTTCACGTGTTGAGGCCTCCGATTCCGATCCGCTTCCCAAGCTTCTCGCTTCGGCTCTCAAATCTCGGAAGGACGATATTACCTTTAAGGTCGCTATTATTTCGAATGTTCGGTTTTTTTTTTTTTTCTTTCCAATTTTGTATGTCGGATTTGGTTAGGTTTTTGGAGTTAACAGGTTTTGGAATTGGCAGACGAAGCTGACAGTATGCGAGGGAAGCGATGAGACTGATGGAGACGTGTTGATTTTCCCCGAAATGATCAAATGCAGGTAAAATTCACGGCGATTAGTTAAGTATTTGTCGTTGTGCTAATTTTCTTTGAAATTGTGAGATGTCGGTAGGTTGCCAACGTCAGGGTTATGGTTTGATTTCTTGAAGCTTTGCGCAGTTTGACTCTGAATTATGTCGATTGATTGATTGATTAGTTCAGGGTTCAGTATTCTGTGTTTACTCTTTAAAATCCTTGATTATGCTAATATTAATTTTTTTGTTAGGTGCAATAGTTTTTCTTCCGTGCATTAGCAATATCCTTGTTGACCTTTTAGCTGATTTCCTAGGTGATGATTTGATCCAGATATTTGACTACCTATAGACGTATCTTTTTGAAAATTTATTATGCTCATATTGATCTTCCTTGATGAATGGAATTGTGAATTTGTCATTTAAAATATTTCCATTAGGTTGGGTCATGTCTGTGATCATCCTCTCCTCCCCTGCGTTGATGCTTAGGAAATGACAGTGTGCTATTAAAATAAGGAGATTTAGGATTTTGTTTTATCATAAATCTTTCAAGTCTGAGATTGTTTTTATTTCTTAATCAAAGGGGTTTGAAGGACTCAGATGTGGATGGCTTTGTTGATGATGTCCTTGTGAATGGTAAACCATGGGCTTCTGGAGTGCAGGAAGTGTTAACTGGTTCGTACATATTTGTGTGTGCCCATGGAAGTCGTGATCGAAGATGTGGTGTTTGCGGACCAGTTCTCATTGAAAAGCTCAATGAGGAGATTGGGTTTCGTGGATTGAATGATCAGATTTTCGTAAGTGCCTGCTCTCATGTTGGTGGACACAAATATGCTGGAAACTTGATTATCTATAGTCCGGGTCCAGACGGAAATATAACTGGTCACTGGTAAGTTCCATATCAATCTAAAGGAAACTGGATGGTGGTTTATTTTATCTAGGAACTAAAATGCTTTGTGCTACTGTTGTAGGTATGGTTATGTCACCCCTGAGGATGTGCCTGAATTGCTTGATCAGCACATTGGGAAGGGAGATATTATAGAACGAATTTGGAGGTTTGTGAAAAGTTCAGTTGAACTTTGTGTTTCTGCTTGATATATTTACATTCCATGGATTGGTTCTCCTATGTGATTTCTAAAGCTTATTTAACCATGATGAGATTTTCATACACTCGTTTGCTTAATGCAATTGGCTTCATCACTGTGACATGATCTTCATGCTCTTTTTTTGCTTCCTTTCTGATGGATATAATTTTGTCTTTATCATCCTTAATGATGTTAACCATATTTAATTACAGGGGGCAAATGGGGATATCCTCTGAGGAAGGCGAAAAAGCTAATGACCAGAAGCTTCCTAATGGAGAGGAAATTAAAATCAAGGAGAATCATAAGGATAGTGGCATTCAGAACAGTAAGGAGAATTTTGCAGGCTGTTGCCAGGGAGCTAATGGGTTTACATGTTGTAGAGATGGAAGTTCGGAAGAGAACAGCAAAGCTGAAGAAGCGAAGCTGAAAGACAATGTGGAAGCATCTGGAAAAGAAGGGCCTCTGGACAAACTCTCAACCTGGATAGATACATGGGAACAAAGTGATGTCCTTGCTGCTGCTGCAGTGGTTGGAGCTGTAGCTACAGTTGCTGTGGCTTATAGCTTCTACAGGAGATCAGGCTGAACTATGGTTGTGGCCTATAGCTATTATATAGGAGATCAGGCTCAACTATGTTTCATAATACATATGTTCCAGTTTGCTCGTGGGTGTGTATACCCTGGTTTTTTTGTAGGGAGATGCAATAATATAAATAAGATCGTACTCTGTACAACAAACTTCTATTGACTGAAAATTATAAGTGATTCTAGCAGGGTGAGGCATGATAACCAGAGCTTTATTAGCCATGTTAAGGATTGTTGTTTCGATACACAGGGTGGATTATTTCATCAAATACTGGAAATTTAAGTTAAATATTTTTCTAGTTCATGGTATTCATGTATAAAGATTGAGGCAGGAAATAATTTTTCTTGGCATGTTTATATTTATGCTTATGATTTGAACTGCTGACTGATGCCAAATACAGGTCACTTCAGACCCCAATTGCATCTTCATTTCTGAATTAGCAAATTTCTCGAAGCTAAATTGGGTTCTAACAGTGTTCATGTTATACTGATTTGTAATCTTTACATGCCATCGAAGCTGTTTGCATTTTTTTTTCCCTCAATTTATTTCGTACTATCATTAATGTTAAAAAGTATAGATATTCAATCATAAAACGCGATATCAGGAACCTACCAAAGTAGCTGAAACCCAATTCTATTTACAAAGATAAGAACTCCATTTTCACAATGATACAATGAATAAGCTTATCAAATTGACCAAAACATCCTAAAATACAAAGGAAACAGCCATAATGTCATATGCTGAGCTTTGCAATCATCTCCTCCACCAATCTCAGCTTTGTTGTTTCCACAACTCTCTCCTCTTCTGTGTCAATTTCTTGCATAATCTGCTCTATCAATTCATGCTTTGATTGTTTATTTCTTGAACTATTTTTCGAGCAATCCCTCAAAAGCAACAACAATTCTCGAGCCGTATTTCTAGCTCTCCATGTTCCATCCACACTCAACTGAAGCAGCCCAGGCACCACTCCTTCCCTTAATATCAATCCTCGATATTTTTCTCTGCAGCTCTGGCATATAAACAGCAAGATTTTCACTGCATGTTCTCTGCATTGCGGTGAACCTTCTTCGATTGTCTCAACCAGTGCTCCGATTGCACCAGTTGTACCAGCAGTTTGCTGAAGCGCATTCTCTGACAAAGAAACAATATCTCCAAGCAGTCCAATTGCCTTGTTAACCAACTCAGATGATTTTTCCGAGCTGTGAATGAGCTGAAGCAAGGAAAATACTAAACCAGAAGAGACAAATGATGGAATTATCTGATGGCAAGTGGAGAGATTGTGAAGTGTGGATATGGCATCAAGTTTGGCTTGCGTGCTTATGGTACCGTTCATATCATTATCATTAAAATAATTTTCATCTAGAAATCCAACCAAGATTTCAATTGCTCCAGATGAAGCAATTGGTAGCTTGTTTGCCTTGCAAGATGAGAGGATCAACATGGCTGCTACTGAGAGCTCCATCAGCGATTTGTTTTGGCACTGAAGGAGATTTAGCAAAACAGGTACCACCCCAGATTTCAGAATCTGACACTTGGTCCTGTAAAATTACAAGTAGAATTAATTATAAGTAGAATTTAATTGCTTTAAGTTAAGAAAAACATTCAAGGACAATCGTACGGCACAAGAAAAAGATCATTTTTCTTTTGAGACAGAATCATTATTGTAATTGGGGCCACTCGCCACCATAACCAATTCAACATCATTGCAAGAACAAATGCCACAGTCCCACTAACTAAACAAAGAAGATATTTGGAGAGAGAAGAAAAACAGTATTTTTTTTTTTGGCAGCCAAAGATTTTTAGCAGCATTGAAATAAGTTTTCTTGGGGATGGAAATCGAAGGGAGCTAAATCCTAATATGCAAAGATGAAAAAGGATGAATGTATTTGAAGTGGGTTTTACGAATGAAGTTTGGAATTGAATTTCAGTGATATATATGGGTCTAGAATTGCATAGACTAACCGTTCACTGCCAAAGGCAAGACTGAGCAGAGCAAACAGAGCAGCTTCAATGGCTTCATAATTTTGAGAATGAAGCATAGAAATCAAGGGTTCAATCACACCTCTTTCTGCTAGCTTGCGTCTCTGTTTACTACTTAGATTAGCAAGTTCAGTAGCAGCCTGAACCTGTGCTTCTCTCTCACCACTGAAAAGATTTTCCTCTACTGTTTTCTCCATTATAGCTCTTTCAGCTAACTAACTCTCTCTTCCTCTCCAACTCACTCCGAGTTTCCTTCAGTTAGGCACTGGTAATATTGGTTGCTTGAATATGTAGTCTTTGGCTTTTGTGGGTGTCCCAAATCCATTGTTTCAGTTAGAAGCAACTTGCTATTCTTTTTGGCCAGCTTTTTTTCAATGTCTGATTGGGATTTTTGGAAATGCAATAACGATTCTAAAGAATGAATCTTTAACTTTCTTTTATAGAAGCAAACGCCATAAGCTTTTTGGTATATTTTAATATCAGCTATGATTTTATTGGAGATTTTAATAATTTGAGTTTTTGGGAATTGGGACCTATTTCTCATACCCAACAAATAGTGTTATCATTGCATTAAACTTTATAAAAGTCCAAAAAACAACACTGACATCTGCTATATGAATGATGGGTACTGATTGCTGACCAACCAGCACAATGTTATAGCAGAATTTTCTCACTTTCATTGAAAATCTTTTTTTATTTTAATTTTTTTTTCCATTTGTTTTAGTTTAGAATAAAGGAAGGAGTGCCATTTACAAGTTGCATATTCTTGGAAAAACCAGAAAAAATTCATTGGAAAGAGTTTTTTCACAAGAAAAGTATCACAGATAACCTGGTTATATGTATGCATATGGTGGGGACTTTTGATGGATAACATAAATTTGGATTGGATTAAGTCTCGTGATCCAAAGCTGACTAGTGTAATAAAGTATTTGGTATACCGTTTATGTTATAATGGATCTGTTTGGCTCTTCTCTTTTTTTTTTCTCTCTCCAACAATTTTTCTTTTTCTGTTGGAAGATGATCAATTTCATCACCGTTTATATATTTAACTTTTTAAGGAATATCTTTGCTTTTGCTTTAGCCGTTATACGGCGCATTTCCTTTACGGAAATGCTTCTCTGATTTTTATGATGATTCTTAAATTAATTGAATGGTCTTTACATTTTTACATCTTTTTAGAGAAAAAGAAAAAAAAAAGGATTTTAACCGAGGACAAACTGTAGACTTTCAAGGGGTTTAAATTTATCCATTCTACCCATTTATTTGTTTTGGTTATTAAAAGAAAAAGTTGGGCTGAAAATGGAAAAACGTATAAGGTGTCATTCTTTTGCTGAAAAATTAATTTTTCCTTATCCATTAGGTAAAACATGATTTCATTATGTTTACCGTTGGCATTGACAAAAAGCAATTGGTAATGCTACATTTACCAAATAATATATATTAAAATATTATTAATTGATATATTTATATAGTCTAAATATAAATAAGCCAATTTTAAATGAATAAAAAAATAAACTAATTAAAATTTGGTGGGCGTTTGAGTGGGAATGAAGTCAATCCAGCCCAACAACATGTACTCATAGAAAGCCCACATGGCGTGTGGTTCGGAATTATGGAAGGGTCAGGCCCAATAGGAAATTGTAGCAAGCCCAACCAAAATAATAAACCCACATTATATCCATCAGCAGCATCATCATCATCATCCACACAAGAGCAACAAAACGCAGAGTCCCTCGGATCTTTGATTTTCTCCGTCAAAAGGTTTTGCTGATTTGCATTTCCTAAAAATGGCTTACCTTCCAAGATGTCCGAAACCACCACCGAAACTCCTTCCAATCGGAGTTCAAACCACCGTCGCCGGAAAAACAAGACCAAGCAACCACCACTCGACGATGACGAATCAAATCTACCACCCCCAAAAAGAAGAAGATCATTGCCCAGCGACCCTCAAATTAGGGTCGCAATGTACGTAGCCATGGCCCACGCAGGTCTCGCACTCTCCTTAGCCATCCTCTTCGGAGTCGTCAAGCTTCTTCAAGGCTATTGGCGTCCGATCCAGTGGGCCATCCTCTGCTCAATGCCTCTCCGCGAATTTCACACTGCACTTGTCTCCATCTGGTCCCACTCTCTCAATCTCGGTCTCTTCGAAACCCTAATTGCCGTCCCTTTCGCTGCTCTTCGTGCCTCCACCGGTTCTCTTATCGATTCCCACGCCGTCTTCCTCCGCATTTTTCGCCGCAACCACCCCAAGCCTCGCCGCAGAAAGAAGATCGGGTTCTCGAAGCTCGTTCAATGGCTCGTCTCTTTCGCTCTCTTCCTAACTGTCTACGAGACTACAGGTCTGGTCCCTATCTTTGCCTTTTCTGTGGCTTGCTTCGTCGGTTGGAGAGCTATAGCCAATCCGGGATTCAAAACCACACTTTCAGCAATCTCATCTGTTCGTCGTCGTCGCGGTGGTAAGAAATTCCGGTGCGATGCTTCATTGCTTCGGAAAATGAGCAGGTACGTAACCTCTGTGATTCTCAATAGGCTGAAAACGACGGTTGGAATTGGTTTGATTATGTTTATGATTTTGGGATCTATGTCTGGATTCCTTTTCTTTTCGTATAAGATTGCTATGGAAGGGAAAGACGCGGTGATTTCGTTGAAAACGCATCTGGAAGAGAACAATTACGCGGAGAGAATGGGACTTATGAAATGGATGGATGATAATCACATCGCTGAATTAATCGATGCTTATACAGTGAAGTTCTACGAAACTGTTTCCGAGAATATTGATTCTCTAGCAGCTTATTACAATGTTACAGAGATCGTAGACGGTGTGAGGAACTACTTGGAAAGTCGGTCGCAGAGTCCGCTCATTTCCACAAGTGTTCCTCAAGAAGAAACAAATTTCCAGCCACTGTCAAAGAAATTGCATGGGATTCAATCGAAACTGAGAAACAGAGAGTGGAAAGTGATTTACGGAGACGTCGATGGTGTTTTCAGAGAGTTCATTTCTCTGGTTGGCAAGGAAGATTTAATGGAGAAGATCAAAGCATTTTTGCTCCAAAGTCTAGACGTTTCGAGGCAAGTACTTGCTAGTGGGACAATGGTTTTAGCAGGAGGTGTAAATCTAATCTTCTTCATGGCCGTCTCGATTGTCTCAGGAGCTGCTGGATTGTTGAACTTCATATCTGGTTTCATGGTGTTTCTATGGCTGCTTTATTATCTAATCACGACGGACTCAGGTGGAGTTATGGACCATGTATTGGGAATGCTTCCACTATCGAGCTTCACTCGGGCTCGATGTGCTCGAGTTCTTGATCAAGCTGTTAGCAGTGTTCTGTTAGCTGCAGCTAAAGTCACATTCTTTCAAGGATGTCTTACATATCTGCTGTTTAGATTCTACAGAATTCATTTCCTTTATACGTCGACGTTTTTAGCTCTTATGAGTGCCGTTTTGCCTATAACACCACCTTGGCTCTCCTCCATTCCTGCTGCAGCGCAGCTGGCTTTGGAAGGTAGGTATGTTCAGGCTGTTTTGCTGACGGCGATTCATCAAATATTATTGGATTATGGAACCACTGCTATTCAAGATGAGATTCCAGGACAGAATGCCTACTTGACTGGGCTTAGCATTCTTGGTGGGATTGCTCTGTTTCCCTCAGTGTTGGAAGTAATTACTCCGTTTTTTTTTCCCTTTCAATGTTTGCTTATGCATGTAGTTGTTTGTTCCAAGTTTTGAATTTTGAAGTTTGATTGGGTTATAGGGAGCAATTATGGGTCCTCTACTGATGACGGTGATGATCGCCTTGAAGAATCTTTACGTGGAATTCGTCCTCGTCTCGGCGGATGAAACCGGCACCGGCCATTGATGTGTAGCTCTGAAGGTGAAAGAATATTGAAAATTTGATGAACTTGTTTTATTTCCTTTCTGCTTCGATAAGAAATGCCAACGGTTGATACAAGATTAAGAGGATTAGAGCTCCTAAAATTTGATGAATATTTTGGATGAGATTTTTTTTTTTTTAAATGTTTGTTGAGCCGATGGAGTTGGGTCAATGGACCACCATGGTTTTGTAGATTCGTAGCCTACCATTTTTGGTGATGGTGGTGATGTCTCACTCATCAGAAATGGTGATGGTCGGAGTTGGTGGCTTGATTGAGTGGATGGCGAATGCCGGCTAAACCATCAGAGAAGAAATCTCAATATCATTTGAGAGTAAAATGACCAAATCACCCTTGTTTCAAGAGTTTCACTCCCACATGCATGGCAAATGCCAATTCAATGATCAAAATAAACGGAACTAACATTTTGAGGCACAAAAGCACATTTTGCATGTAACAAGGAGCTTTGGTGCCAAATTCAAAAATTAGGGAGCAAGATATCATCCACCTTAAAGACTAAGGGGCATTGGCTTAAAAAAACCTTCGGTTTGAATTTGGCAAAAATGAAACATAAAATTTGGATACTTGTTTCATTATCCATATTGCCACACGGGGATATTAGAATCCCATAGTAAATATTAGTTGTTATTAACTGCTTACATGTTTTTATTTTTGATAAATTATTTACTCACAAGTTACATCACAAAATTTTTTTGCCAAAAAAAAAAAAGAGTTGCAATTTAAAAGTGAAAAACTATGGAGACACCATAATGTAGATCACAAGGACAATAATTAATTAAGCATATATATGAGGCTTTCTTTTTGACTAATTGGGTTATTTAAGAGCATTTTTAATAGTNTATATTGGAAATATAACTAAAATTGTTAATGTGGATGACCATAATATGCAAGGGATCGATATACTTGCATATTATTAAATATGATCGTCAATAGATTATCAAAATATGAATTAGAGACTGTAGCAAAAAAAAACTAATAGCTAGATAACTTTTGAAATCAAACAATTGCATTGAATTGATAATGATTGAACACATCAAAAACAGACAGACAGACAAAAAATTCAGACATCCAACTTGGATAAAAACAAGAAGATAGAAGCTAGACTTTCATTTTCCTAGAACTAAGTTACGTGGTCTTGATATTCATATATTCGACGTCTCACCTTCGTGCTGTTACACGGTACACCCACTTAATTTTTCCTTTAAAAGTTTCTCCATCTGTTTCAAAAGAACGAGTATTAGTTTCTATATCAACAATTCAACATAGAATTAAAATGATATGTTAATATTTAATTGGTATATTTTTTAATTCATTTATCTATTTAAAAATTTATTTATTTATATTTAAATTATATGAATATATCGGTTAATAATATTTTAATATATATTATTTAGTAAATAAATTTAAATAATATTTTAATAGTTGTAGTATTTATCATTATTAATTGAGTATTAAAAGCTATCCTTTTATGTAGCAGTACCACAACTCTTAGAACGCTAGATATTAAACGAGAAATTTGAATGACTTTCTACCACTTGGACTTGGTGATAGTACAGAAGACATCTTATACGACAAAAGGAAATAAATATATAGTATGAACAAAAATGAATTAATTTGCATGGTTTATTTATCTTATAATATATATTATACTATAAAATTGAGATACACATTAATTTAGCATCATTTTAATTCTATGTTGAATTGTTGATATAGAAACTAATACTCGTTCTTTTGAAACAGATGGAGAAACTTTTAAAGGAAAAATTAAGTGGGTGTACCGTGTAACAGCACGAAGGTGAGACGTCGAATATATGAATATCAAGACCACGTAACTTAGTTCTAGGAAAATGAAAGTCTAGCTTCTATCTTCTTGTTTTTATCCAAGTTGGAGTCTGAATTTTTTGTCTGTCTGTCTGTTTTTGATGTGTTCAATCATTATCAATTCAATGCAATTGTTTGATTTCAAAAGTTATCTAGCTATTAGTTTTTTTTTGCTACAGTCTCTAATTCATATTTTGATAATCTATTGACGATCATATTTAATAATATGCAAGTATATCGATCCCTTGCATATTATGGTCATCCACATTAACAATTTTAGTTATATTTCCAATATATTATTGCATGATATAAATAGCAACTAGAATACTTGACCCTATTACCAATATTTCAGAAACATCGTTATAATTCTTTTATAAAAATACAATACATTACACACTGTAAAATAAAATACATTAACTTAGAAAGAGACACTCATGCTCTGAGCAAAGAAACTGAATGCAACCAGTACTAATACACATTTATATTATTTTTTTAGCAATATATATTGTATAATTAATCCAGCACAATACCCATAATTTATTATTACCAATAAATAAATAAAGTTACCCTTTAATATGGTTACCTACACCAAATCTTTTGGAAACGCTGACCTTGAGACCATGTTGCATATAAAGTATAATTGACATACTTGGGGTAGCTGGATGTTCTTCCACTACTTTGACTTGGTAATTCCACAATATAGAGGCTGCAACCATTTTCATCTGAATAAAACCCATGTCCTTGCCCAAACAAGTCCTTGGACCTGTATTAAACGCTGTAAACTTGTAAGATGGTACATATACTATACCTCCATCACCAGAAATCCATCTTTCTGGCTTGAATTCCAAGCAATCTTTACCCCATATCTCTTCCATCCTACCCATTGAATAAAATGAAAACAGAATCCTCTGGTTTTCCTTCATATGGTGACCACTTGGAAGAGTGTCTTCTTGAGTTGGGGATTTGTGATTGATTGGTACTGGTGGATATAATCTCAGTGTCTCACACAGAGCTGCATGAAGATAGACCAATTTTCTCACCTCCTCTATACCCAAACTAATAACATCATGATCACCATCTTCATGTTTGACTTGTAATAATAATTTCTCTTTCATTTCTTCAAGAATTTTAGTTTCCACGCATGGATGCTTCGAAACAAGCCAGAAAAACCACGTGAGACTTGCACCGATGGTGTCCCTGCCAGCCACCATGAGATTCAATGCAGTGTCTCTTAGAAATTTGTCGGAATTTGTAAAACAACCCTTTTGTTTTTCCTTCTCTTCTTCCTCCATATAACTCGTGAGCATGTCAAAATTGGTTTCTAATTCTTTTATTCCGCAGTTTCTTTGGTTTATAATAATTTCCTGTCGTTTCGAAGATATGCATTTATATATGAATTCGTCTAGAAGTTTCACCGATCTCGGTAGCTTTTTCTCTTTTCCAATTTGAAGCCACTTCTGCAACTTCCACCAAGTTTCTGGCATAACGTGACGGTGAAAGAAAATCTCTTCCATCTCATCGAAAGCCTTTTCGTGTTCAACTTTAGGGAACTCAGTAGAAAGACAGAGAGGATCAAAGCCTAAAACCAACAAGCATATATTGTCAAACGTGAGCCGCTGGAACACATCTTGCAAGTCAACCTGCGTATATTCTTGTATAAGGAAAACTATCAAACATATTACATACCAATGGCCTAACATAATCAAATTAATTGAACATAAAAGGTAAAAAAAAAAAAAATGAAAGAAACGATAATCCACGTCTCATTAATTAAGTAAAATATTAATTTAACTTAGTATCCGAATCAAACAAATTTAAGATCGTGCAAAAACTCAAAATTTTCACTTAAAAATAAAAAATAATAAATCAATTAGATACAATCTTGATCATATTACAATATTCTGACCTCGATTTGTGCGGTGGAGATGTAGTCAAGAACCGGCAAGAGACCATTGACCACCTTTCGCTGGATGGTTTTCTCCAAATAGGTGACGAACTTGGTCTGTCCAGTCAACAACTGGAACATTTTTCTTTGATATTTCCACAAATCAGAATCAGAATTGAAAATCCCATCTCCTAAAGGTTCGAACATGAGCTTGAAATCAGGTCCCTTGGGATAGTTTTCAAAGCTTTTGTTGAAGATGTGGCGAACATTGAGAGGATTATTTGTGACAAAGAAATCCAAGTTAGTCAACCAAGGGCCTTTAATCTCAACTGTTCCACCGCCTTTTTTGAGAATCTCGTCTATAAATTCATGGATGCGAGGGACGTTTCGAAGGATTTCTGGAAGCATCCCAACAACTGGCCACTGTGTGATTACTGCGTTCTTGTTCAGCCTCCAATGGCGGATCAGGAGGAAGCACAGAACCGCTACAAGTATCTCAAGGTACCCAAAAACAGCCATTAATGAAAGACCTTTCAGGTTCAAATTGCTCTCCTTCTGATCCTCCTAAATGTACACACAATTAAGCAATAGTTCCAAAATCTTCAAGTTTTTTCACATCAAACAGCCTTGCTTCTAGATAAGATTAATGGAATTCCAATGCAACTTATACACAGCATTAATTTGTCCGTTTATATAGAGCAGTAACTTTAGCTTTTGTTTTTATGTGATACGTAATTTCTTAAAATTCGTCCATAGCCATTAATTCGTACGTGTTCAACAAATATCTTGCTGCATGTGCAATATCGTATAGTTTTTGTAAAATTAAAGTTAGAAAGCTTGAACTTGATGGTGGTTAATTAATTAATTTGAATTTTACAGAAAATAATTGTTATTTCAGTATGGTCAGTCACGTAGTTGCACAGAATAAATATAATATAAAAATAACGAATGATATTTTATAAACACATTCTTTATCAGCACAAATTTTAAGATATTATATACCCGGACGTGCTTATATATAATATAGAATTGGAATGATCATTGTCCAAATTCAAGGTTGCCGACAAGCTTTCCATGTTGAATATGATAGATGCATGAATCTATTTGTTTTTATTTATTTATCAAATGATCGAAAAGGAAAAAGGAATGGCTTTACTACTGGCATGACGTCAGCCCTGGACCTCTCCCCTCCAACATGTACATATTCCTTTTTTGTTTTTTTGTGGGTTTCTTGCTGAATAATTATTCCAGCATTTAATTAACTGGAGGTGTGTAGCCATCAATCATACTCATCATTATACAAGTGGTGAAACCGGACGTACAATATCTTATCCACTTTTAAATTATTAATTTCGACTGTAAATTTTTGGCAGCATATCTATAAAATTATTATTAATTTTTTATTTCATTATTAATAAAAAAATAATATATATTTTAAATCAAAAAATAAATTAATAATTATATATGTAAACTAGATATATTATTAAAATTCACCAAAAGAATTATTATTAAAATTTAAAATATTAAATTTGATTTAAATTAAATTTTAAAAATTACAGTTAAAATTAACTTTAATAATTATAAACACTATTAATTGGTTGGGAAAACTATGTTTATCAGTAATTTTTTTTTTTTGGTAATAATGTTTATCAGTAATTTGGTACCAAAAAAGAAAGCAGATATAATTTGGTACCGATAACATATCATATTTAATATTTACGTCATGAAAGAGACAATTGGGTGGCCAAACTTTCGGCTGTTTAGAGGAATTGGGAATGGGAAGTGTTGGATTTCAGAAACAAATACATAGTGTCGTCCACATCGATTTCTCCTTTTTATTTATTTATTCACTACTATTATTTTTTTTACATTGAAAGATACAGATACAGATACAGATAATTTACAATTTTAAATTAAAATACATACTACAGCATTAACCATTTTTTAGCGGAAATGAAGAAGAAATCTTTCTATTTTCGAAAATAGTACAATCGTGTTCTTTTTTAACACACTAAACTCAAGCTTCTATTACATTGCTATTTATATAGCATAAGCTTCACGTAATTAGTTAGAAACTAACTACAATATAACTAAATCTGTTAGAATACAATCAAAAGATCCTAACAAACTAGATGCCGCTATGGTGTTCTTAGAGAAGAAAACACTGGATTTTTCTTCATTAATTTCTTGACCCGATCCATTGCAATACTTGGCCATACAGTTATTGATACTATCAGCTTCATTTTCAGTCGCTCTACACATAACTAATAAATCATCGGCATATATCAAGTGAGTTATAGAGGGGGCTCTCCAGTCAAGCTTAATACCATGAATCTTTACTAGAGTTTCGTCTTTTCAAAAAAGACGGGTTAGGCATTCAGAGCAAAGTATAAAGAGTAAGGTTGAAATGGGGTCTCCTTGTCGTAGTCCACGACTAGGATTAACAATCATGGGGGGACTTCCATTAATGAGGAAAGAGTAGGATATCAATCTAGTGTAGCTTGCTATCAATTTCCAAAATTTGTCATTAAAACCCCATAGAGCTAAAGCTTTATCCAAAAAACTCCATTCCATTTTGTTAAAGGCCATCTTAAGGTCGAATTTGAGCACCATAAACCTCCTTTTCCTTTATTTTTCTTCACCTTATGGACAATTTCTTAAGCAATGATTGCATTTTCGACTATCCATCTGTTTTTAATGAAAGCACTTTGGTTATCCGAGACAAACTTGTGTATAACTAGACTAAGCCGGGTGGCTAGTATTTTTGACACAATCTTATACACAAAGTTACAAAGACTTATGGGCCTATAATGATTGACATTTATAAGGACATTTGTCTTAGGGATTAGAACCACAAAAGTTTAGTTAATTGAGTAAGGAATGGTTTGAAGTCTGAAACATTTATTGACAAAACCATTAATCCTTTCATGGACTGTTTTCTAGTAGGTCCTAAAGAAAATTCTTGGGAAACCATCAGGTCTAGAGCTTTTGAGAGGATGGAGGCTCCACACTGCTTTCTTGATTTCTTCTAAGTCTGGTATTCTTGACAACATTACATTCTCTGCTTATGTTATGACTTCTTCCCCCAGTCCTGAGAGGTCATCAGGGAAACTTAAGTAAGTTAATTCGAACAAATCCTTGAAATTAGTAACAAAAGCTTCCTCAATTTCCTTTTCATCAGTTAGCCAATCAGAATTGACTTTCAGAGCATCAATCCGATTGTGTCTCCTTTGAATCATGGTACTTACGTGGAAAAATTTGGAGTTCTTGTCTCCATTTCTAAGCCAAGTTTCTCTGAATTTTTGTCAATTTATCGATTCTAATATGTCTCTTTGGGTTTTCAATTGTCCTTGCAAATCCTCTTGGTATGCCAAATTTGTGCTATCCTCATATTGAAGTTTGTTGAGCTCAAATTCCAAGTCTTTAATCTTTTTGTTAGCATTTCTGAAAACCTCTCTGTTCCAGGTTTTCAAAGTAGAGGCTGTGTTTTTCAGGCTTTTGATAAGTTGATGGAAGTTCATTCTTGGTTGGTGATCCTTATGCCATGCTTGATAGACAGATGCATAGGATGACTGATCAGTGGACTAAACCTAAAAAAAATGGAAAGGTCTTCTAACATTGCTCACCGAGTTCGCATTTTTTAGGACGATCAGACAGTGGTCTGAAGCTTCCATTTGAAGGTGCGTAATTGAGGCCATTGGGAAAATCTGCGGCCACTCCTTATCCACCACAGCTCTATCAAGTCTTTACTTAATCAAAGTGTCATTGTTGTGGTTGTTAACCCAAGTATATCTTCTGCCAATGTACCCTAGGTCTATAGCTCTAGATTCCTCCATGAAAGCTTTTAGGTATAGCCTTTTTTTTCAAAAGCTTCTGTCACCCAATTTTTCCTATTCTTTGATGATCTCGTTCAAATCCCTGAAGATAAGCCAAGGATTCCGAAACTCTTTGATCATGTCTTGAATCATTTTCCAGAAAGAAGCCTCTCGTTATTGTAAAGGGTGTCGTGGCAGGCAAGGAATTGCCACATGCACATACCATTAGGATTCCTGACCTTTCCTCCTATGATTCTATCATTATTCCATAAATTTGTTATTTTAAAACTGTCATTCCATATTAGGCTAAGCCTTCCAGCCAAACCAATGGCCTCCACATGCCATCCATAATTGAAACCTAGGATTTTCTTAGCATTGGTTTTGGTTTCCATTAAGAAAATGACATTAGGTTTGTGCTCCCCGACAAAACCTTTAATGAACTGAATTGTTTCTTTCTTGCATATTCCCCTACAGTTCCAAGAGATTAGACTTGGAAAGTATGGGGGAGCTTGCGACTGCCCGTTTCCCTGGCTATTTAAAAATTAAGATTGTTTCTTGAAGTTTGTACTTTGCTTATGGCACAAGTTCTAAGAGTAATGAAACTTGTTTTTTCTCTAGCATATTTTTTCCACGATCTAGTTCTACTTTCTTCTCCCACACTTTGAATAGACCCTCTACTCACATTAGAAGATTTTTGTATAGAAATCTGTGAAGCTGGGGGGATCAAAGAATATTCTGTATCACTTTCCTGGCTGGCGAGTTCAAGAGTAATTTGTTAGACTTGGTTTTCTTGCGTTTTCTTTTGAGCCACCGACAGATAAGGTTCTCTCAGAGTGAAGTCTCTGAGTTCATTTAGGACCAAACTTGCAGATCTACCTCCCTTTGAGAGGAGGGTTGGTCTTTTAGAGGAAATGGCCCCTATTGAGCATGAGGCTCTTTTACGAGATGGCCCATCATTTTGTTAAGGGGAATTCCGATCTGGGTCCTCAAAATGGTTTTTATCATTATCTCCTCTAGCATGTCTGAGGCTTAAATTCCCCTGCCCTATGGCTTTTAAAATTTCCTCAGTGTCTTCATTATTCAGCTTTACTTTTTGTTGAGCTTTGAAATTAGCAAAATTATGGACTAGATCTGAGGCCCAGTTAGAGAGCATTGCAATGGCAAAATTTGAAGTTCTGACCTGATGTAGTATCACCGTTTGCAAATCCTTCGTATCATGCTGAACCTGTCTGTTCAAGGTGTGGCGCAATGTGTCAAGTTCTAGGCACATCGAGTAGGATGCTTTCAGGTCTGCGGCAAGACAAGACTTAAACCGAGTCTTCAATCATAAGAGTTTTTCCCCCTTTTGCCCATGCATGGCATATTCTGTCTTGGAAAAATATTGCATTTTGCGTCGATTTTCCTTTGGCTACCTTTGCTTGCCGTGTTTTTTCCTCATCAGCCGGATTGATAAACAGCAGACTGCTAGGATGGTCAGCTTTTATCCAAAGGCCGTAGACTTTTGCAACTATTCCATTACTTGTTGAGACAACCGCATGGGTGTTAAGTTTGCATCTTCCTGTGTTATGATTAATCATACCACAAATGAAACACATATTCAAGAGTTTTTCATACTTAAACTGTATCCAAACCTCTCCCTGGTTGTTTTTGTTTAAAAAAAAAACCAGGAGGAATTGGATTCCTGATATCAATATATACTCGGATCTTGATGTATCTTTGAGAAAAAATGTGTCTTCTATTGAAATGATATTCCTGAAGAAAACCAATCTTGTTTCCAATCCGTATTTTCATGCATGTACCTCGGCGGCAAGCCATGTATTTGAACTGTGAAAGTAGTTGTATTAAACTCAATGTTATGGAGGGAAACATCCGAGCTCCATTCCTTGAAAATAACGCGAACTCCATCAAAAGACCATGGCCTCCCTTGATACACAAAATTTATGTCTGTCTCATATCTGAAACAAGACTTGAAAATATCCTCCGCAATCTTCTCTATTTTAATTGAATTATGGAAACTCTATGCTTTGGAAACAATACCAGTTATTGTGAATGCTAAACTTCTTTGTTGTAAGTATTTTTCATAGAAGTACACAATTCAGACTCCCGTTGTGAGGCTCATCATGTAGTTCCAGTTGTTGAAGTGATTCTTGTAGGTCATAAACTTTTCTGTGTTGTTCTCCCATATTTCAAGAATAGCGAGTGGAAACCGAAACGAAGTCTGAAAGAAAACTTCTGGCTCTTTGTATATCCAACAACAAAGAGAAATATGGTGATAAGTCAGATCCGACAACGATCACCATGGAATATCAGCGAAAATGGGTACTTTATCTATTTCCTTCCACACCAAACCACTAAGTGGAATGTAATCTTCCACTGTACTTTGCTTATATTTTTTGTATAGAGTATTGCTATATACCTTTTTTCACTAAGATACAAATTAAAGACATTCTGGGTTTGAAGGAAATGAAAACAAGCAGCATTTACCTAGGAAATGTGCTTATTCTCTGTCGAAACAAGAAAAAAGATTTCAGAATGATTAAGGAAAAAGTTTTAAGCATAGTTTAAGGATGGAACTCTCATATGCTGTCTAAGGCAGGAAAAGCCACTCTTATTAGATCTTTGTGCAAGCTATCCCATGCTACACTATGTCTACTTTCCTCATTCCAAAAACATTATGCAAAGATCTTGATGCTTGTGTTCGAAAATTCTGGTGGCAAGCCAATTCAAATTCCAAAGGCTTCCTTGCGTTTAAGAGATGGAAAGACATATGCAAGCTGAAACCAGTTGGTGGGCTAGGCTTTTGAAAGTTCTCACACATGAATGTAGCCCTTCTATCCAAGCTCACTTGGAGGATGGCAAATGACAAAAACTTTCTATGGATTCGGTGTCTTAAGGCCAAATATTTGAAAGGTCAATCTATCTTTGAAACTAGCTTTTGTAAAAGAGACTCTTTTACTTGGAAAAACATTTTGGCAGGGAAGAAACCAATCTTTAAAAGGGCTAGATTCAAGTTGGGAAATGGAAGAGACATTCACCCCCTGTACGATCCTTGGATTCCTCTTTTGGAAAATGGTTTACTAAAGCTAAGAGGAGGCACCAACCCGAAGAGCATTTGAAGGGTTTTTGAGTTAAGAAAACACCTAGGCAGCATATTGGGATGTTCAAAAAGCCAGGGACATTTTTGATACTACCTCTGCAAATGCCATCCTTCAACTCAAACGGCCTACAACAAGATGTGAGGATAAACTGATCTGGACAACAAATGAATTGGGATTTTTCTCAGTTAAAGACAGCTACCTTCAACTTGTGGACAATTCCAATGATGACAAGGAATGGGAGAAGATTTGGAATTTGAGAATGCATGAAAGACTTAAGATGTTTATCTGGTGCCTAAAGGATGATGTTTTACCAACAAACTCTAATATTTTCAAAAGGACTTAGAAAGGTAGTGAGTCATGCACCATGTGTAGGGTAGAAGCAGAAACTCCTTTTCACATTTTCTACGAATGGCCGAATGTCAAGTCTATAGCTTTCGGAAGCCAGTGGGGAATTAAACTTGACAACTGGAGAATTAACACTTTTGACCAACTCTTAAGTTTAATCATCAATCCCCCTGCAAGTTTTCTACCGAGAAACCTATTTCAATCCAAATTTTCAATGCTTCTAGCCTCACTTTTTTATATTGCTTGGAACAGAAGAAACGGCATCCTTTTTGCTAATCCAAAGGATAAGCCTCATCAGTATTTCAGCAACATGGTAATTGAAGGATGGGATTCCTTTAAAGCTTAAAGAAAGGCTGTAAGGGAGAAAATCACAGGAGTTTTCTAGACCACCCCTTAAAGTCGGAGGTCAAAATAAATATTGATGCAAGTTTTAAAAATGGAAAAGCCAACGGGGCTTTTGTAGTTTGGAATGCAAAGGGTTTAATGCTGCATTTCCAATCAAGGCAGTTTTTCCACTCTTCATCTTTTGAAGCAGAGCTTGAAACTTTAGAATGGGCAGTTTCTTTCGATGCTGTCAACACTTGGGACAGAATTGAATGGTCTTTGGATACAAAACAGGTTGTCGATCTCATAACCTCTTTAGGAGAAGGAGGATGGAACACTCACTACAAGGTCACAAACATCAAGAGGCATTTTGAACAATCGGGATGGAAGCTTAAATGGCATCCAAGGAGCTCCAATAATCTTGCTGATGCCATCGTAAAATATCCCGGATTTGTAATATTTTCTTTCTTTACTCCTCATCTTCCCCCCTCGGCTTATTTGGAGCTGTTCTACTGGATAGCCATCTCTGATTATAAAAACTCTCTGCATGAATGAGGTAACCATGCTCTAGGAGTCAATCATTTGATCTAGTTTCTGTCTTTTGTTTTTTGCTCCGTTTGGTTTTGTTGTGCCTTCGAAGGCCCCTTTAGTCCTCTATGTAATTGTTATTTACCAAAAAAGATCCTAACAAACTATATAGATTGAAGTGGCATACAGCTGAGCTGCCACACAGTACGACTACAACTACTGTAACACATCATAACGTTTTTTTTTTTTTTTGAAAAGGGCATTTTCACAATAAATTAAAATTCTTCTAATATAAAAATATATAATATTAATTGTAAATTAAAAAAGTAAACAAATATATACGAAATGGATTATGCAAGATTTTAATGAATATATATATATATATTAAAAATTCATATTAAGTATACAATGCAAAACTATCATTTTAATATTTATTCCATTATAAAATATAAAATATCATAATTTATTTTATTTTCATGCTAGCTAGGTGATTTAAAAACCTAAATATTAAACTTAGAGGGTCAAAATATTATAATTAGCGTTTATAATTAATTTTTATTTTTTGGATATTTAGAGTTATTAATGCTAGGAATATAAAAAAAGTTTACAAATTTATGTGATAAGATGANAAAATATTCAAATAAGATTTAAAAAATCGTTTTATTAGTCAGTAAAAATATATTTGAATTATCTGGCGACGTCTTAAATAAGGATTTGCTGCGGTTTTAAAACAATTGTCTAATTAGTGACAAATTTTGTCGCCAAAAAATTATATAAGCGCCAAATAATTTTTGCAAAAAATGGTTAAGAAAAAAGGCGACGCATGCGTCTCCGATTCTAGGGAGAAAATACGACGCACGCGTCTCCGATTCTAGGACAAAAGGGCGCGTACTCTAGGAGAAAAGGCGACGCGAGCGTCACCGATTGTAGGGAGAAAAGGCGACGCGAGCGTCTCCGATTGTAGGATAAATGGCGACGCACGCGTCTCCGATTGTAGGAGAAAAGGCGACGCGAGCGTCTCCGATTGTAGGACAAAAGGCGACGCGAGCGTCTCCGATTGTAGGAGAAAAGTGCGCATAAACAATGAGAAACTGAGACACTTATGTCGCCGATTTGATGAAGATACTGCGACACTTTCGTCGCGAATGTATAACGGTTATCAGCGACGCTACGCGTCGCCTTAATCCTTATTTTACGGCGACGCACTTTAGACGTCGCGAATGTTTTTTTACTTTCGGCGACTCCCCTTTCCGCGACACATGAATTTACGTCGCCGTTTACAACTAGCGACGCTAGTTTTGCGTCGCCTATTAGGGTTTTTGGCGTAGTGTCTCTTAATTGTAACAGCGCGTTTAGAAACTTCTCTTATATTGATTAGTAAAAGCTATCATCCATGCACAATCCTACATGTATACAAATAATATATACATATCATTAACCGCCTATATATTTATTGTTTCCGCATTTTATTAGGAGGAAGAATATCAGCGTACGTGAAGAATAGAATATATATATATATATATATATATATATATATATATANTCAAAATGTAATTCCACTAAATTAGAATGTAGTAAATTGCAATTAATTCTAGATATATAATAATAATAATAATAATAATAATAATAATAATAATAACAGCAACAACAACGATGATGATGATGATGATGATGATAATAATAATAATAATAATAATAAACAAAATTGTTTGGGCTAATTAATTATCAGTAAACTGTTAAGAACATGCATGCATTTGTATAGTATCCTCTTTCACGTTGATGATCAACCACATCTCTTTGGGAAAATCTTACCTTAAGACTATGTTTCATACAAAGTATGATGGATATGGTTCGAGAAATTGGAGGTCCCCCTTCAACGACTTCAACTCTGTAATTCCATTACATGAGACCAAAATCATTTTCATTTCAATATAAGAACTCATATACCAAAAAAAGTTTGAGGGCCTAGCCTCCATTAAAAGCTGTGAACTTGCAATATAAGGTGATACATTGACTGACTATTCAACCTCCATTAAATGCTCTCAGACTTGAATTATAATTTCTAAACAATCCTTTAGAAACCGATCCCAATTGGTAAACGAACCTATTTGTATTTGCTTCTCTTCTTGCTTTAGATAAGATGTGAACACGTCCAGCAAGTTGTTGGCTTCCTGTTTTAAAATTTGGCTTATTCCACCAGTAATTAGTTCTTGTCGTTTTGAAGCTATGTGTTGGTATGTGAATTCATCAAACACTTTCAGTGATTTGGTTAGCTTTTTCTCTCCTCCAATTTGAAGCCACCTATGCAACTTCCACTAGCTTTCTGGCTGAAAGTGTCGCTGACAGATAACCTATTCAATATCCTCAAATGCCTTTTCATATGCAACTTTAGGAAATTCAATAGAAGGACTGAGGATCAAAGCCTAAAATCAATTTGTATATATTGTCAAATGTGAGCCGCTGAAACACGTCTTGCAAGTCAATTACCTATTCAAATTGAAAATAAAAAATAAAATATTACATGCTCATATAATATTCATGGAAATGTAAAAGT